>WAAG01035080.1:0-55933 GCA_013390105.1 Tichodroma muraria | reverse complement strand
ATGGGATGGGATGATGGGATGGGGATGCTGACACACCGCAGTAGCCTCAGTCCAGATGCAAAGCCTGTCCCCTGAGGAAGGTTCTCCAAAACCAGGCTGGGGAGACTCTACCAAATGCGAGGTCTCATCTCGTGTGGCCGTTCCCAGTTCCATTCCTGGGCTCCTCTCCCGTGAACACCACTTTTGTTTAGCACCACATGTATTTATTCTGGTTTCTTTACCCAGATCACGTCCAGATGAAGCTTTAAATGTAAGCAAGAAAATTCCACTGGAGAAATGCAGCTTCTTGGAGAAATAAAGTACATAAAGAGCTGATACTCCGGGGTAAGTTATGTCTGCCATTTATGGTGTAAATGTGACAAATGGTGTGACAAATGGTGTGTGCCATCTATCCTGTGAATCCCAGTGACAGCCAGCAGTGGGGGTGCTGGGGCAATGTGGGTTCTCCCTGTGAGGGACTGGACTGGGTGTTGGGAGGCACTGCTGGCTCCTTTTCTCTCTCCAGACCCATCTCCTGCTCCTCCATCCCGAGCCAGGCCATGGGGGGCTGAGCTAAACTGGGGCACTGACCAGCCAAAGCTTTTCCCACAGCTGATCCTTCCCACATTTTGGCTGCCACAGGACTGCTCCAGCGTGGTGCCAAGGGGGTGGAAGGCAGTGCTGAGGCTGCACGTGCTGCTGAAGCACTGAAAGCCCCCAGGCTTAGCAAAATGAGGCTGCACAGATGGCTGGGAGCTGAAATCAGCTCAGCAAGAGCTCAACAGATACACCTGGTGTCATTTGCTGTCATAAAAACCATATTTCAGCTGTGATCGTGTTCCGTGGCTCCTGGGCCAGGCTCTCCACACAGCAGGTGGGTGGTTTGTGGTGCAAAACCATCCCAATCCAGCTGCAGGTGCAGAGCACAGCACTGTCCCTGCCAGCCTCCTCAGTACCAGGTGTGGCACGGACAGAAAACCCCTCCCAAGGATTACGTGGCAGTAAACATTTGGATAGAAGTGTGAAATCAGCACCCTTGAAGGGAAGGGGCTGCCCCAGATCTGAGCCAACATCTGTGGCAGGGAGAGCATCTGGGCTCTGAGAGCTGCTCCCCATCTGCTCAGTGGTTCCTGTGCTCAGATCTGGGGCAGGTTTCAGCTGAGAGCAGCTCCTGTGCAACCCATGGTTCCCAGAGCTTCCTGCCACCTCCCAGGAACACCCCACTGCTTCCCAGGAACACCCCACTGCTTCCCAGAGCTTCCCAGAACGTCCCAGGAACACTCCAGTGATTCCCAGGAACACCCCAGTGATTCCCAGAGCCACACACTGCTTCCCAGGAACACCCCATGCTTCCCAGAGCCACACACTGCTTCCCAGAAATACCACACTGCTTCCCAGGAGCTCCCCGTACTTCCCAGAGCTTCCCAGAACTTCCCAGGAACACCACACTGCTTCCCAGAATGTCCCAGGAACACTCCAGTGATTCCCAGGAACACCCCAGTGATTCCCAGAACCACACACTGCTTCCCAGAGCTTCTCACTGCTTCCCAGGAACACTCCAGTGATTCCCAGGTACACCCCACTGCTTCCCAGAGCTTCTCACTGCTTCCCAGGAACACTCCAGTGATTCCCAGGTACACCCCACTGCTTCCCAGAGCTTCTCACTGCTTCCCAGGAACGCCCCAGTGATTCCCAGGAACGCCCCAGTGCTGGCAGAGCCCTGCCCAGCACATTCCAGGGAGCTGTTGCCCCGTCCCAGTGGTGGGACAGCCCTGGGAAACGCACGCGTGGCTCCTGAGGGCTGTGCCAGGGCTGCAGTGCCCCCGGCGCTGTGGCGTGTGGCTGGAGGGGGCTCTCACTGCCGCGTCCAGCGGCTCCCCCCGAGCTGGGTGCCCTCTGATCCCTGAGGATCATTTCCGAGTGCCATTCCCATCTGCCAGCCCCAGCTTTTCCCGCCCCTCGCTGGTGAGTTCCAGGCCCTTGCTGCCCTCTGCAGAGCTGCGTTTCTGATCCTCAGTGCCGCGGGCAGGTTCTGCCCACCCCTCCGTGCCCTGGGCCACCCTTCACCCCTCCCTCACCCTGCCCTGCTGCAGGCGGAGGAGGCGCAGTGTCTGCGGGGCACGGGCACGTCAATGTTCCACAGCTCCTAACGCCGGCTCTCCCGAGCTCTCTCTGCTGCTCTCCGGGCATCCCCCCGCCGGATGAGTCTCTGGCAGGGGAAGCAGTGCAGCCCGCAGCGTTCAGGTGACAGCAGGGACATGGCTGGGCCCCACCAGGAGTCAGCATTACTGGGAAGAGCTGCTCTCTAACAAATCCTCCTCTGCTGCGGCCCTCCAGAGCCCTGGGAGAGATGTGGTCACTGCCAAGGCCACACCTCGAGTGCTGTGTCCAGTTCTGGCCCCTCAGTTTGGGAAGGACGTTGAGCACATCCAGAGGAGACAACGAGGCTGGGGAGGGGCTGGGAACACAAACCCTGTGAGGAGCAGCTGAGGGAGCTGGGGGCGCTCAGCCTGGAGAAAAGGAGACTCAGGGGTGCCCTCACCACTCCCTGCAGCTCCCTGAGAGGTGGCTGCAGCCAGCTGGGGCCGGGCTCTGTCTCCAGGCAGCTCTGACAGAACCAGAGGGCACAGCCTCAAGCTGAGCCAAGGGAAATACAGGCTGGATATCAGGGAAAAGCTTTTCATGGAAAGAGTGATAAAGTACTGGAATGTTCTGCCTGGGGAGGTGGTGGAGTCACCACCCCTGGATGTGTTTAAAAAAGACTGGATGTGGCACGGGGTGCCATGGGTTAGTTGAGGTGTCAGGACATGGATTGGGCTCAATGATCTTGGAGGTCTCTTCCAATCTGGTGATTCTGGGATTCTAACCTAGGGATTCTGTGTGTTTCTGTGTTTCCTTGGACCTCCTGAAGTGCACTTGCAAAGAGGAGATCCGTCAGTCCCTGTGCTGAGCTTCCCTCCAGCCCTCCCTGAGAAATGCAGGGATGCCTCCAGGAGGGCAATCCCAGCACTGCCCCCAGCCCAGCCGGGCTGCAGTCAGCACCAGAAATCGAGACCCCTTTCCCTGGGGACAACAAGCCTCAGAGACATCATTTCGTGCTGCTGCTGTCAACTCCTTGCACAATTTATCTTCTCATTACCTCTTTAACAGAATGTTATTCACTGGCTGATGGAGGGAAATAACTCTTGTGGTGGAGACGTTGGCTTTGGATATAAAGCAGTGATATTGTTATGCAGCAATATAAATGCTAAGTTCCTGCAGGCAGCGCCCAGAAGAGCTTGGGAAGGTGGAGAACACCTGGGCTGCTGGAATCCAAAGGTGTTTCTCTGTGGCTTGGATAAAATCACCTTAGGGCAGGTGGGTTTGTCATGGGAGTGAAAGGTGGTGAGATGGAAAGAAGAGAGAAAAGAGAGAAAAGAGGAGAGAGGAGAGGAGAGGAGAGGAGAGGAGAGGAGAGCTCATCTGAAATCAGAGTCACTCAGCCCTCACGTATTTCAGACTGCTGTGTTATAACAGGTAATTTTTAGGGGATTCTTGTCTTTTGGGTGCTCCCTGTGTGCCCTGCTGCCCTCTAAGTGGAGCTAGAGGCCCCACTGTGGCGTCCAAGGAAGAAGTGAGAAGAAATGACCCTGAGGAAGAACACTGGATATGGATGACTTGGCAAAAGAATCCATCAAAGATATCTTGTGCTGTGTGCAACATTTCCCCACATCCACCTAGAGCCCTGGAATTCACCTGCAGGGATGGGGGGACCTCCCTGTGCTGCCCTCTCAGGTGATTTTTCCTCTCTCCAAGTCCCTCCTCAGCCTCAGAGTTTGCTGCCTGCATTAACCCCCAGCTGTCCTGGCGCTCTGGAGCACAGCTCAGCCCTGGGGTTGTGTGAGGACTTCCTGCTCGGACTCCTCGCTGCCCTCCCCCTCCCTCTCACCGAGCAGCAGCACTATCACAGGAGTCCGTGGCTGTGTGGTTTGGCAGGGCACCAGGAATTTTTGATTCCAGAGGCGCTCTGTTTCCAGCAGGAGCCTCAGCACTTTCCCTGGGCAGCGTCAGGCGCTTTTCATGGTAAATTTCCTTTTGCTGGGAATTCAGCTTCCAACAAAAACAGCGTTAAAAGTACAAAAACAGTATTAAGATTGCCAGTAGCAAGAATACTACCAGTAACTAATACTTCTACCAGCTTAGCGCACATCCAAGGCACAGGGACTGGGAAGAGACACCTTTTTCCAGGTGTGGGGAGTAGGCCACCAGCTCCTGGAGCTGCTGATCTCTCTCCAAAGGCACAACCTCTCTCAGCACAGCTAAACCAGGCTCTGGTAGACAACAATTAAAAAACCCCAGCCTACATCCTGTTTATGTGTTTCCAGCTCAGTCACCACTGCTTTATTTATGATATTTAAGTCTAAAATTCAAGTCTTTCACCTTCTCTGTTGATTGTCCTGGAGGACTTGTCAGGAAGTCAGACCTAGTGATGTGATACTGAGTTGTCATCTCCTGATCAGAGGGAAATCCGTGCTGCAAATGGAATGCAGCCAGGGAGAAGGGTTAGGAGCAGGCCCTGCCAGGTCCCCACAGCCCAGAGGCAGCTGTGGGTTGGCCTCTGACCCTACTCAGTGGTCACCTGTGTCACCAGGGTACCAGAGCTGGACCATTTTGCCAGCAGCACTTTCCGTCAGCATCACTGCCACTGAAAAGAGCCGTGGGCTCTTCTCCAGGAGAGCAGAGGAGAGTGGGATGTGCCCCTCAGTGCTCCGTGCAGGGAACAGGGATTAGTCACAACCTTAGCCCAAAAAAGCCACCAGCCACTGCCAGAACTGTGCAACAGCAACCTTCCAGCCTGAAGTGGTGCCACAGATGATGGGGAGCTGAACAATGAGCATGTGAGCAGGCCAGAAAACCTCTCTGGGTCCTGAGCCCAGCAGCTGCTCGGCTGGGTCACCATCCATGCAGCAGCAGCGAGCAGCAGCCCTGCCCTGCCAGGAGGGATGAGCCCAGACATTCTATTGCCACGTCTCTGAAAAGGCCATTGTCTCAGTCCCTGCAGCTTTCTACTTTCAGGAGGAAAAAACATCTTGAGTAAAATGCAGACACGTCAGCAGCGATGCTGTGGGCACAGGAGTTCCCCGAGCTCCGCTGGCTCCCGGCTCTCCCAGCCCCGTTTGCTGGATTTGCTCCCACGCTGGAGCGTGTCACTGCCCGGGGACACACGGGAGCTGTCACAAACCATCACAGCAGCTGCTTCTCCAGACCTGCCCGCGTCCCTGGCAGGGCTCTGGGCTCTGCTGAGAGCAGGAGCTGCCCGTGCTCCTCCGGATTTCCCTGCCCGTGCTCTCCTCACGCGGCTGCCGGGGGCACGGCGTGGGCTGGGGGCGTTTGCTGGGGTGGGAACCCCTCTCCCTCCCCACATTCTGTGGCAGCGTTCGTTCCCCACTGGTTTTGCTCTCATCTCCAGGAAGAAGCCTGCAGGAAAAGCGGGCTTTGCCAAAAAGAGGGCCCTGGCACCTTGGCACGGTGTCTGCCTCCGGCGGGGCTGAAGCAGCCCGGGCAAAGGCCTCCTCCCTCCCCTGTGCCAGCACTTATCCCAGACTCAACCCCCCCAGCTTTCACCCCACCTGAGGGGTGGGATGCCCCCAGCAAGGTGGGCAGGAGTGCCCCACGCCCACCCCAGAGCACTGGCAGAGCCCCGAGTCTGGCTCAGGACAGGAGGAGGCCGTGCAGGGCTGGACCAACACCCCTCTGCTCTTTGCCTGGAAAGAAACTCTTTCCCTCTTCCACCCTGGAAATAAACCCCGCAGGGCTCAGCTGGAGGTTGTCCTGGAGGGTCTGGGATGCCCTCCCAAGCCTGGTGACCCAGTTCAGCGTGGTTCTGCTGCAGGCACCAGCTCCAAATCCTTGGCCAGCACCTCCAGCATGATCTTGCCCATTAACTCTGCACAAACAAACAATCACTTACAATGTCAGGGAAAATAACCTCACCCGTAATCACTGATTAGAAATGTTTGCTTATGGCTGGGTATTTATAGCCTACAAGAGGTAAATGTCACCCTCGTTGCCTGTGTCCATGGGAGATATTGTTTAATTAGCAGTTGCAGCCTCTGGGTCGGAATGGGAGATGAGTTCTGCTGTGCTTTATTTACCCTTCCCTCTGCTTTCCCTGCTCCTGCGCAGGACTGGGGCCTTGTTGAGGAGTTGGATCTCACCTCTGCTTCTACTCAGGCACTTAGGAAATCATGAAATATATTCTTACTTAGACTTACTTCTAACTTACTCATGGTTTAATATATCTTGCTTTTTCTAAAGGTTTTAACTCAAATTCTGCATTCTTCTCTCCCTCTGATGGACTCAGAGGGGGTGTAACTACTTGGTTTCTAACATCTCCCCCTCCTCTCTGAACTATGTAGACTCCCTTAATCACTTTATCAATCATCTGCTGAATGCAGTGAAGAAAACGAGGCGCCATGATTAGCACGACTATTATGATGACAAAAGTGTATAAGCCCGTCTTTAAAAGTTTCTTCTTCATCCCCGAAGTTAAGAGATGTGCAGGGCGCTGTTCTGGGCTGCCCTGCCCCAGGATGTCCCCCAGAGAGCAGCCAGGGCCATGCCTCACTCTCTGCTGTGATTCTCTGCTGCATCTCACCAGCCCCATGCTGAAACCCTCAAGCTGCTCAGCCTCAGCACTCCCACAGAATTGTCCTTCCAAAGGCGGGCAAGAGGGTGGAGGAGATAAAAACAACAGTAGGGTTCATCCTACTGAGTTCCTGCAGGCAGCGGAACTTCAGGATCTATAACATTCCTGAAACATCCCCTCTACCTCACCAGGCTGCTGAGGTTTGTGAGGGTCTCCTGTGACACCTGTGCTGGGCTGTGGGTGCTGCCAGACTGACTCAAAGGATGAAAAGACTCGAGAGTCAGGAATGTAGCTAACAAGATAGAAATGATACTGCGGATAGAAATGTCTCAAGCTTCCCAAATCTGTGGTAGACTTAAAGGGAGGTCGTTCCTTAAGAAAGTCCAGCCTAAGACATCTGAGATTAGTGGTTAGAGCAGACCACAGAGGAGGATGAGCTGGAGCAAGCCCTGCTCACAGGACACCAGTTATGAGCTGTGCTCTGCAGCCCCAGGTCAGTCAGTGGAGGGACTGAGGGAGCCTGGCTTAAGGCCAGAGACAAAAATCACAGGTAGCTGAGGCCCTCACACACCAGAGTGTGACAGGACCTACAGGAGTGGCATGAAGGAGCACTGAAGTCTCAGGGTAATCTCAGTTTGACGAGGGGTCAGGCAGGGCCTGCCCTTTGCACTCCTCCCTCGAGTGGGATCAGCAGTGATCAGGATATGCTGATGAGCCCTTTTTTCAAGCATCCCAGATTTGCTGTCCTTGATGTTTGTTGAACATTCTCCGAGCTACTCCAATCCCCCAGCAGCCTGTGATTATCTCATCTCTGCAGACAGGGAGTTTGTACATGCTCTGACAAAGCAAACACAGGAGCAGCAATCTGTCAGGAGGAGTCTGCTTCACTCTCTGCACCGTGGCAGGGCTCTGCTGGTACTTCTGGGATGTGTTGTACAGAAGCACAAAGACACCCAGGAGCTGCTAAACCCACTCTGCTTCCCCTCTGCTTGTCTGGAGCAGCCAAACCCATCGTTCCTACGCTGCCCCTGCCGAGCCAGACGTGTCCTCACAGCACCCTGGTCACTGGGGCAAAATCTCCAGACCCTGAAAGGCCACAGCGTGGGACAGTGACCGATGGAGGTTCGTGGCACTGTCAGGCACCAGGACAGGAGTGACCTGAGCTGGGCACTGGGGACACCATCCCTGCTGCTCTGGGCTGGATTGCAGAGGGCCACAAGGACCTGCTGCTGGCACAGAGGTTGGCAAGGTGGGAGTGATGCCTTAAGATTTTTTTAGCTTTAATATTTTTCAATCCTGCACTGCATTAGTGCGTAACTCTGAACTCCATATAGAGTGCTAGTAACTCTCTTCACATTTTGGTCAGAGAAAACAATCCTCCCAGGCCTGAGATCCAAGGACACACCACAGCCTCAGGCCCCAAAAAGTATCAACAAAAGTGAATTGGGGGGATAAAACTGGGGGAATATGACTTCATTACCTGAAACTGTAATAGGACAATTAACCCCTGATTTGCAAACAGACCAAACTTCTGTCTGAAAAACTCGTGACCATCGCCCATCTTGGGTGCAGCCCCTTGGGGAGGCTTCATCTGCCCTCAGTGCACCTGAAAGCCTTCATTAAATAGATCTCCTTTTATCCTTTTAACTTTGTCTGGCCTCTAAGTAAACCTGTTCCAGGCATCAAGAACACACCTGTGCAAAATGATGCCTTGGGTTTTAGCTTTTCTCTTTTGCAGGTGTGGTTTTGGGGGCTGCAGGGTGGGAAGCAGCACAGGCTCCGCAGGAGAAGAGGCAAAGCACCACGCAGGTCACAGCTCAGAACCACGGGGAGCCCTCGAGTGCTCTGGCCCCGAGCACCAGGATGCCACTTCTTGTTGCATGTAGGTGATATCTTATAAAACCAGACCTTACAAAATCAGGCCTTGCTCTGCTGAATTACCAGCTAAGCCTGTGAGTTCCCATAAGGAAGAATCAGAAGAATGAGAAGAAGTTAGCACAACTTACTCTGGTAAGAAAAGTAAGTTTGCACCAGCATAAAGAAGACATTTGCCCCATGAGAATCAGTGAACAAAATATGTAAAGTAACCAAAAATAGAGGGGTTTGATGGAGAGGCAAAAGGCCATTTACTGACCAATAAACTGAATTTCAGTGTATTGTCAGCCAATTAGGTTTAACACGGTGCCTTCTGATATTTCCCATAAATGTGAGCTTTGTGAATAAAGAATTGGCTTTTCCTGCATGAAGAAACTGAGTCCTGTCTGCTTACTACTGTGACAGCTTCTGTCTCTTTCTGAGTGCTTTTGGGTGTCTCCTGGTAGACAACAGTTGCCTTGTGTCTTTTAAACATGCTCTATTAACTGCCATCACATTTTAGCACTCCTCTGGCAATATCCAGCAGCACCTCTGTAATTTATTGTCATTAGTTTTATTCACAGCCATCACAGAGGTCGCAGCACGGGGGGAGAAGAGAACTTCATCCATTTCACCACTGAACGTGCTGCAATATAATAGCTCTTCAAACAGCTGATGGTAAAGGGATATGAAAAGATAATGAATAACGAGGAATAAAGGAACTGACCTTTTCCCAACAAGAGGCTCTTTCAGCATCGTGACACTTGGAATTTGGGTGAAAGGAACCCCGCTGTGCTTTGTGACACCTCTGATGCAGAGGTCTCCCTCGGAGCTGGGCTGCTCAGCCTCCCTCTGCAGGCAGGGAAGATTTTCTCTGTGTGGTGAATTGCACCTCGAAAATGCCTGTTTCATTCTGGTGGTGCTGAGGAGAGCCCCAGGGCTTGTCCTGGATGGATCCACCTGCACGTGGCCCCGTGCTCACTGTCCTGATCGCCTGCTCTCAGAGGCTCCTGAGCCCAGAGCTGCAGGTCCTGCCCCTGGGGAGGAGCAGCCCCAGGTTTGGGGAATTCATTGTTGGCTTTTGTTGTTGGCTTCCCCAGCTCTGGGGCGGATCTCCCCAGACAAACAGCCTCCCAACCAATAAATTGGGTTTCATTTGAGCAGGAAGAGGGACAGGGAGGTCCACTCAGCCAGACCTGTTCAGCCCAGATGCCTGAGAGAAGTGGCAGCTTCAGAGTCCCTTAAGGGATGCTAAAACTCCTGTTGTGGTGCCACAGCTGAGGTGACTGTTTCCAGCAGTCACAGCTGCCCAGTCTGCCAGAAAACCCCCCTGGGAGGAATTTCTTACCCTGCAGGAGGTGGGATCTCCCCTCCTGACTCCAAGGCCCCTAGCCCAGGAGGGAGCACACCCTCCCAAAAACCTCTGCCCCAGTCCAAGGGCCCTGATGGGGAAGGGCAAACAGTGGGGTTTGGAGCCTGAAAGAGGAGCTCAGCTTGATGCAAGCTTTGAAATGGATTTGGAAGGCAGAAGTAATTAAAGCCGTGGCTCTAAGTGGGAAATAGGCTGGGATGAGGCAAGGCTTTATCCAAGGGAGATTGTGGCAGGCTAATCTGATATCTCTCTCTGATAAGGTAATGGAGTTTTTAGACAAAGGGAACATGCTCGATGCCATCTCTGGGGGCTGTGAGAGAGCATTTGATACGCTGTCACATCAGGAACTCATTAGTGCTGCCGAGGAAAACGAGGATTACAGGACAATTAAAAGGGGAGGGAGGAACCGAATAAAGACAAGACAAAAAAGATCTTGTGGTAAAGGGAAGAGTCAAGCTGGGAGGAGTTTGCCAGAGCTCCTAAAGGGCTACCCCTAAGGCCAATATTGCTCAGTATTTCTATGGAAAATCCTAATAAAAGTACATGAAGTGCTATTAACTCATGGCTGGGGAGCACTGTAAGGAAATACAGCCCAAACCTGGCCCTTGGGGCAAATACCAGACAACCTTGAGGACTAGAGAAGTTCAAACTGGAAGAAACATTCTTCCAAAGTAAATCAGAGCAAAACCTGATTGCAGAGGTGCCCTGGTGACCCAGGAGCCTCTCGGTGTCCAGCTCCTTCCTTGGGTGTAACTATTTGTGGCTGCTTTGGAGTTTTCCTGAGTGATATTTAGTTTAGCTCATTGTTTCTCACCTCGGGGTTAAGCTCTGTGAACTCCACCATTCATTAGATTATTTTTTTCCCCTTAATGAGCTCCCTGTAGGTATTTTCCAATTTATCAGCAAGTTAATTAGTTTTGTAAATCAGGATACCCTACAGTTTTCATTTCCATGCAGCAAACACCGTAAAACTCCTGGACTTTTATTCAGGATTGACAAGCACAAGAGCACTGACTCCAGTTTTGGCAGAAACAGCTCCAGGTCCAAAGTGCAGAGGGGGGAATTTTGAGGCTGTGTTTGGCCATGGCCCCTGGGGCTCAGTGGCTCTGACACAACCCTTTGCCTGAAACACCATCAGCTTTTGGAAGGAGGAATTTTCATGGAGCTGCACAAACCTAGGAACATCAATTGCATGATCAAGAGTGTCAGAAACGCTTTATTCACTTCTTATGTTCCGTGGAAAAGAATTCTTCACCTTGGTCTAAACTCCTGCAGTTCTGGGGATGAGTAACACAAAACCACTTGGAGTTTGTTCAGTCTCCTCCCCATTTCTGCCTCTCGATTTCAGGGACAGACAAACAGATTTCCAGGAAGGAAAAACTGCTGAAGATGTATGAGAACGATCACATTTTCCATTTACCAAACTGCCAGGCTTTGTGCCAGACTCTACTTCTGCCCTGGTGCACGGGAGCGCTGGATTTGGGGTGTCAGCCACTACAGGAATGACCTGAGGTGCTTCTTTTCCCTGGGAATACGAAAGTGTGATTGCTCTCTGCAGCAACAGCTTGTTTTCCTCCTTCCTCCCTCCCTCCTTCCTGTTGTTCACATGGAAACAAACACAGACGTGTTTAAAGCACTTAATCTTAAGTATCTCTTGTAATCTGTATGATTGGGTGCCCTGAACCTCCCTCTCTTATGTAGGCTTTATACAAAACAACAAAAAAAAGTCATTATCTGGGATTCTGCATGTGGTGGAAACTCCATTCTTTCTCCCATGGGGCAGGTTTAGGATTGTCAGTCTGACCTGGGCCACATGGGAATCATTCCAGCGCTGGGTCCTGGACAGATGCATCCTGACCGCACCTCCAGGGGCCGTTCAGAATCCCTGGAGCCTGAAGTGCTGCTGCTGGTCCCAGAGCTGGGGCTGGGGCTGTGCCTCAGCTCCTGGAGTATTCCCTGGACTATTGCTCTGTCTCTGTCCTTCTGATAGCCTGATCATCATCCACGTCATTAAAAATGGGAGACAAGTCCTGCTTTTATTTTGGAGTCCTACTGAGGATGGCCGTAATTTCACACCCCCCTCATTCTGCAGTAATCTCACTTGCTCTTTTCTCCTCCTCATTTCATTTGCATAAGCAAAGAGCTTTTTCTCTTTGCTTTAACATGTAACTTACCGTGACACTGGACAGCTCTCCCTTCATCACTGCACTTCCTGACCTCTAAGTTGTACTCCTTTGCTGATCAATCTCCTTCAGCTTGGTTTCCCAAGGGAAAAAAGAAAAAACAAACCAACCACTTTTTCATTCCTTTGCTTCTTCTCCTGCAATAGCTTTAAAACCCAGTGGCCAATTCCAACCCCACCTGAAAGAATGGCAGAAGCACCTGGGATAATTAAGATTCTGAAAGTGTTTTTTTTTTAGTTTTTTTTTTTTTTAAAAAAATTGGCAGCTGATTAGATGAGAGAGATTCAAATTAGTGGCTGCACTGAGGGAAAAGGAAGCATCTCCAAACCATTATAGATTCCTCTTGGCAACTGCCTCCTTGTCAGTCAGCACCAGCTCTGCCTGCAGGAGCCTGCGAGTGCCTCCAGCTCCCCTAGGATCAGGGAAATGCTGGGTGAGGCTGAAGGTTTGAGGTTGGGGTCTCTGTCGCTGTTTTGGGGGGTTTTGGGGGAAGTGGAGTGCAGGAAACACGACTCATCCCTAAGCAACCCCAAATTCCTGGCTGCACAGCCTAGGGAATAAGTTGCCCTGTTTCCTTTGTTTCCAGCTTTGCTTCCAGCTTTGCTTATCCTAAGAGGCCTTTTCTAATTCAATTGTGGTGCCCCTTCCCCTGAAAATCCTGAGAATCCAGATCCAAATAGTTTTGCACCTGGCATTTGAGATGCTGCTGCTGAACCGAAGTCCTTGAGCTTGTCAGGCTTTGCTAAACACTTCCCTGAGTTTGTAAGAGCTTGCTTTGGGAACTGAAGAGGTTTACCCACAGATCCATCCTTTCTCCTGGTATTTCATTTCAGCTGAAGCCTTTTGTGGTCATTCCACCCAAGGTCACCATGTCCCACGAGCATTTTGTGAAGCCTCACAGCTCCTCAGTGTACGTGGTGCCTCTTCTTTATCGAGTGGCTGCTGGGGAAGGAAACTCAGGAGGTGTCCAAGGCACCGGAGGGAGCTGGGAGTTGTTCTGCCAGCTATTATTTTCTAGGGCATTAAAATCCCTCTGATGACAAAATTCCTCCACTAACACTAATTTTGGGCCGTTTACCCATTCCCAGCTCCAACCCTGCAAATCTTCAGCTCGTTATAAACATTCCTCCAGCAGAACCTCTTCTACCGTTCTGCCCCAGACTGGGAACAGCCATGACACACTTCATTGCCATGATTTCCTTGATTTTCTCCTCTTTCCATCATGGTCCCACCTCACCTGTGCAGCCCTTGAAGGCTGCACACCCCAGGACCGGCCTCGACCACCCCCTGTCCCTTAACTCTCTCAGCTCCTTCACATCTCCACTGTTTTTTTGCTGCTGCTGTTCAGACACTGATGCCCCAGCCCTTCCACACTGACCCATTTAGGTGCTCTGATGTGTCTTCACTCCTCTCCACACTCCTGCTGGCTCACATTTGTCCTTCCCTTTCTTCACTGCACCTCCTTTCCCTGACAAGAAATTCTTATCCAAGACTCTCTGACCACAGGGACCTTTCTGCTGTGCTTTTTTCCGGTTTTTTCCCTTTGTATCCTGCCTCAGAACAGTTTCCTTTCTTCTCTCCCATTTCATTTTCCTCATAATCTGCCCTGTTTTGCTTGGACTCCAACTCCTCTTACTTTTACTGTCCCCCTTTATTTTGAAGAATGAGGTGCCCCTCCCTGCTCCACCTCATCTCCATCTGTGCTGATTTCTTTTGCATATTCATTACTGCAGCAACTCAGCTCCTTAGATCTCTTTACCAGCATCTGGCCTCTTCCTCTTCCATGTGGCCTCCAAATTCTCCTGATCACCTCATTTCTGCAAACTTGGGCTTTCTTGAGCACTCATTTCTAACCTGTCATTTCCAGTTTAAATGTATTCATTTTTAATTTCCCTGTCTGGTTTTTTTCATCCCTTGTCTTTCACCAGCTCAGTGTGTGTCTGACCTTGGGGAAATGTCCCTTGAGAGCAAGATGTGTCCAGTGTCTCCTTTCTGGGGCTACAATTCTTCTGGCCACTGATATGGCTTGAATCCATCACCACTGCCTTCCTTTTTTGCTTTAATCCATGGAATACAGACTTCCTAATTTACACCCCAGGTTTTCAGCCTGGGCTCTCCCGGGCAGAGTCGTTGGCCTTTGCAGGATGCGAAGAGGATTGGAAGGCCTGTGGGGATCCTTTCAGAATAAGCTTTCTTTGTGAGTGTAAAATATTATTGCCATCCGTGATGATTATTAGAATAATAAAGATCTCATTACAGAAGCAGCAGGACTTTCCCAGGTACTGCACTGAGCCCTCCCTGGGAAAGGCAGCAGTGTGAGATATGCTGATGGTGCCTTCTAGCAGGCACGTTTGAACAACTTGTGCTAATTACCATTAATAAATAACTGCTAAAAACATGACTGGGAACCAGGCACACTCACAGCTTTGGCTGCTGATTGAAAGCTGTACCACCAGGTTGTGTTTTCTGCCCACTTCCATTACCAATCTCTGAGGGACTTTGATTGTTTATGTCCTCAATCAACCAAACCGAATTTTAGGAACCGAATCTTCTTTGTAATTCAGAAAAACTCCTGCAAGATTTCACTTGCTCTTTTGAGCAAGTACAGCTGGAGGGATGATGTTTGCCTGAAAGCAATTAACCCCCCTGTACATGTGAATTCCTGGGCTGCTGGGCTCCAGGGTGGCTTGGGAAACCTCGGGATGGGGACACGTTTTGTGCCAAGCTGCAGGGAACATCTGGCAGGCTGCTTAGCAGCAGCTGCAGGTCATGGGGTGGCTTCTGGGAGGCAGCTGCTGACCAGCAGAGGGGACACCCTGAGTGCAGAGGGGACACCCTGAGTGCTGAGGGGACATCCTGTGTCACTCAGGGCCCCTGGGTGCTCAGCTGCTCCCGTGGCTGCAGCGGGGAAGGGCAGAGGGGCAGCACTGGGGCTGTGTGCCCTCTGTAAATCCCCCTGAGGACACCCAGGCCTGGCTCAGAGCCGGACTTTGGGGGCTCCTCAGGTGAGCAGGGCTGGGCCCTGGGGTGCAGAGCTGAGCCAGGAGCCCTTTGGAGCCCTTTGGAGCCCTTTGGAGCCCTTTGGAGCCCGTTTCCTCTGGAGGATGTTTCACAGGACGTGGTCCTGCCACAGCAGTTTGGGCAGGGCAGGTGGGAGTCACTGTTTAGTGGAATTTCCCCTCGGATTCCCTGCTCAGCATCTCCAGGTAAATCCAGGCCCCTGGACCCACCTGCACGCTTCGGCCCCCGTGCAGCTGATTAATCCTGGAGCAGGGATTGGAAATGCAGAACTGGGGGAGTCACTGCTGTGGCGGTTGGGACACACATTCCCAGGAATAAATAAAATCTTCCAGCACTGGGCTGGGTTCCTTGTGGGTCCCCCCAGACTTAGAGCATCTGGGGTGGCTACTGAGAGGAGAAAGATCGCCTGAGTTCTTGCCACAAAATCCTCCCTTCCTTCTTTTCCTTTGAAGCCCAGGAGCTGCAGATCCCCCTGTGCTGGACAGTCAGGATTCCTGGAACCACTGGGCCCCTGCCAAAGCTTGTTCTGCTCCAAAGTGTCGGATGAAATGCTGGTGGATCAGTTAATTATCTGATTTCTTCTGCAAGGCTTTATTTTCCCGCGACATTTACAACAGGGACTGAGATACCCAGTTCCAATTCAAATTAGCTCGCTGGGCTGCTCTGTGTGTTCCCTGAAATCCTTTGATGACTCATAGGAACAGTTGCTATCATTACCTTTTTATTCCATTTTTTTATGCTTAAGAGTAGAGATCAGAGTGAGCACCACGAGCTCACCAATGTTCTGCTATTCCTGCGGTCACATCTGTCCCCAGTGCTCCCTTTCCTCCCTCTCTGTGAGCTCTGCTGACTCTGCACTCAGGCTGTCACCAAATGGGAGGGGTTAGACCCAGCTCAACCCAGTCACGATCTGACTTTGGCTCAGGGGGAGTCATCAATCACAGAATCATTAAGGTCTGAAAATGTAGTAGCTGAACAGCAAGCCTGTAGAAGCCTCACAAACCAAATTCTAACTCAGCCCGTGAAAAATCTGCCAGTCCTTCCCGAGAATAGAATCCTGTAACAGTAAAAACCAGCTTGTTTCCCTGAGGAAGAATTCTAAGACTGAGACAACTGGTTTGCACCTGTGGAAACTGTTCCAAACGGTCGAAAAGAAGAATGCAAACGATATCTAAAAACAAACTCTTGCCTGCACGTGGACACCTCTGGTGAACTAACCAGTCATTACGGGATAGCAACTTGTTACTGACCAATTAAAAATGAACACGAGGTGTTTATAAAACTCTGTAAAAAGAGTTTTATATACAGTTTTTACAACTGTAATAAAGAGATGTGTGAATAAACCTAAACCCTTTCTTTGCTTCATAAAGAGTGTGTCTCGTCTCTGACACAAAGCACAACAACAAGAAAACACACCCAAGATCATCGAGTCCAACTCTCAACCCCAAAGAATGATGACAAATACAGTGCTCCAGTGGGAATCTGTTACTTCCCATTATCCTTGCCAGCTGGTAGAGCCGGAGCCCAGATCGATGGCTCTGGAGCTGCCTCCAGGCTCTCACTTCCTCACAGGTTTATGGATATTTCTCATTTTTCTTTAAAACCTTCTTTGCACTAATCTGAAAGAATGGTCTCTTCTACAGCAGAACAGGAATGTGTTGGCCAGGTCAGACCAGGACAGGCAGAGAGGGATCTCACCTGTGCCTGGGAAACCAAGAATTGCCCAAAATCACAGAGGATGGTCCAGAGGGCCCCAAGGTAGAACAGCCCTGAGGCACTGACTGCAAAATCCACCCCAGCCCCAGAGGATCCTTCCTCAGGGATAGCTGTGGGCACTCAGGGATGGTTCCTGAGGAGCAGGAGGCTGCACACACAGGGATGGGGCAGCTTCTGCAGCACCTCCCCCTGCGTGGTCCTCGCTCGGTCAGAGGCTGGACTCGGTGGTCTGGGAGGGCTTTTCCAGCCTCAGTGTTTCTGTGGCTCTGTGATTTCAAAATTGTGTGAGATCAAACCCTGAGCAGAACTAAACCCCTCAAGCCACGCCAGAGATGTTCCCCAGGCAGGTGAGGCCAGAGGGATGGGCAGGGAGCCAGGGGACAGACTTTAGGCAGATTTTAGATGGAGGGCACCCAACACCTCCAGCAGCAGGTGATGTTCCTCCCCTTCTCCTCCCTTTTGTTTTCCTTTCCCTCAGTGTTTGGAAGCTGCTGGCTGTGACTGAAGGGAATAACCTGCCCTCCTGAGCTTTTTTTTTTCCTCTCCAGAAATGCTAG
Organism: Tichodroma muraria; assembly: GCA_013390105.1. Taxonomy (NCBI): domain Eukaryota; kingdom Metazoa; phylum Chordata; class Aves; order Passeriformes; family Sittidae; genus Tichodroma; species Tichodroma muraria. Next base: position 38,623 of record WAAG01035080.1, on the reverse strand, counting down.
AAATGGTTAGAAATCAGAAATTGTCTTTTCTGGTGTCAGGTTGTCTGGTAACCTTTATTCAGAGCGTGGCTGAAGGGAGGTGCTGTCTGGGGCAGTCCCCTGATTGCAGTTGATAACTTGGCTGTTAATTAATGCTCAGTGCTGAATCCTCCTTAATATCCTTTATCCTGCTGGCTGTCACCATGCCTGTGGTTGGAATACCACATAAACGTACCAGAAATACATACCAGGATTTCTGCGGCTGTTCCACAGTGTGATAAAGCAGGTGGAGGAGAGAGGAGGGACCTGCTGGGACAATCAATATCATTGATCCTGGTTTTGTGCCCAAAATGGTGCCCAAAAGCAGGGACCTGACACCTCACACAGCACCTGAGTCAGGCGTTTCCACTGCAGGGGGCTGCCCAGAGAATTGATGACAGGATCCTAATTAGTGTTAGGTATGAATTAATCGGATAATTCCACAGGTTGAAACACCTGATGGATCTTAGGAGGATCTGGTTTGGTGCAAGATCTCCACAGTTCCTCTCCCCACAGGACCTGGGGAGTCTTGGGGACTTGTGGCTGTTCTGAGGGTGCTGATCACTGAGGGAAGCAGGGCTGGGTGGCACAGGCAGCACCAGGAGCACAGACAGCTTTTAGGAACATTTCCCTGTGTTTCCAGGATGTTTCCCACAGGAAATGGAGAAGGCAGCAGCCACTTCCTTCTGAAGTTTGATTCTGCTCCACTTCAGCCATCTCAATTTGCCCTACACATTGCCATATTTTTGCACACAATTTCCACTGGTTCTTTCCACTCCCAGTCCACACAAATAATCACACATCTATTTATTCTCTCATGGCAGCCTTTTTGGTGAAATTGCCTCCTTGTGACCTTGTCATTCCCCCCAGTCTAAAATTCTGTATATTTTCCAGCAGCTCTATTTATTTCAAGATAGTTTTCTGTCAATCTCTATTTACACTGCGTTAGCATTTTTCCAAACATCTGATTAAGTTTGCAATAAAGTTTGGATTGTGAAAAGAGAATCAAAAGAGGCCAATATAATTTTCAGCAGCACATGCAGAACCCTCAGCTGGTTTTGGTGCTCTTCTCAGGGCTGTGTTTCTCACAAGAAGCCACCAAAATACTGTATTTATTTTGACATGAGCTTACAGTAGAAAGAGTAAAAGAAAGAGGAATAAATTTGATAGGCTTGGTGATGGGAGCTGGAGGGACTGAGGAGAAGCAGCCCCACACCCCAAACAGCAAGTCAGCCTGCAGAGGGTTCCATCAGCCCTTCAACAAAGGGGCAGGGATGTGTGGCTGACACAAATTTCACCTTTGCTCAGGGCAAGTTGATATAAAAACATCCCAATTAAGAAAATCCGAGAACAACGTGAATAGCCAGGCTCGAATCTGGATCCAGCTAGGCTCGTGTAAACACAGCAATGAGTCAGTGCCTGGTGTGGCAGTGAGCATGCTGCTCCAAAAGCTGGCCACTGCTTTGTCCAGCTCCCCAAAATCCCGATTTTACAAAGGTTTAGGCACCGGAGGTAGAAGAACAGGTCTCTGCTCCAATTTGCCCTGCTGGAAGTCCCCATTGTGGATCCCCCATAACTCTCATGACCCCACAGCAGAGTTTGTGGTTTCCAGGCTCTCTGCAGAGCTGTCCCCTCCTCTGCCTCTGCCCCAGACAAGCCCCAGTTTTGTGCCCAGAATTGCACTGAATGAGAGCTGGACCAAACCTGAGCCCTGTGAGCAACTCCCTGCACCGGGAATTCCAGAACGAAGGATTCCTTCCCACTTTTCCCTCTTCCCTCTCAGTGCTCCGAGGCAGCCGAACCCCTCAGATACCACAGAGCAGGTGCAGTCCCCAACCCTCCTGATGAAAAAACAAATGTTTTTCATCAGGAAAAATGATGCTGTGTAAAACAGAAAAGGCACCTTGGGACTTCCCATTTTCACCCTGCCTGTTTTCTTTCTCCACAGCAAAGCCAACATCCAGAACCTCCCAAGGAGTCAACGTTTAACAAGAAGTGCAACCGGGAAAAGCCCGGCAGCTCCTTTCGGTCATCCAGGCAAAGGAGAAGAAAATCCCTGCCCATGTCCGTGTGGGAGGACCTGGCTTCAGGCTGAGGTCGGGTCCTGGCAGGACAGCTCTCCATTCCCAGACCTGAGACAGATTTTTGGGCCACCCAGTAAAGCTCCCAAAGCTGATTTCACCGCTCTGCGATTCCCCCAACACAATTGCTGATAGAGACTAATTACCAGAGCGCTGTGATAGCTGCTTCACCCTGTTGGAGTGGTTCCAGTTGCAGTCTCACCAGCAGGAGCTGCTTTGCCATGAGTCATGCAGGAAATCCCAGGATGGGAGTTCTCAGCCTGGGTGTCCCTGAGTGAAAAACACGGTTTGGCCCCTATCCCTCCAGGAAATCTGGGCCAGCGACAACTGGAAATCAAATTTCCTGCGAGGTCACCCTGCAGAGGGAGGAGTTAGGGATGGAGACAGAGACAGTGCTGAGGGATGTGCTGCACTGTCCAGACAGGCCTTTTCCTTAGGCAAAATGGTTTGGCATGGGGAGCCTCAGAAAGACCATGAGAGCTCCTGGCATTGCTGGGCAGATGAGCCTCGTGCAGGTCTGCCCTGAGCTGCTGCACAGCCCTGGGGGGCCCTTGTGGGGAAAGCATCTGGAGTAAGCTGGATTTACACTAAAACCCTGGGGGATCCAAGGAGGAGTGAAACAGCTCCAGAACTCTCCTCGTGGAGCTGGACAGCGTGGCTAAAAAAGGCTTTGTCTTCCTGCCTCGCTGGAGTGGCCATGTCAAGTTCAACAGGCACAGGCACAGGGAAGAAGGAGCTCCTGGCTCGGGGCTCCAGGAGGATTTGTCTGTGAGGGTGCCCAAGAGCTGGGGCCAATTGCAGAGAAATAGGAGAGCACAAAGTGTCTCAAGGCAAGTGCTCCGCTGGAATAGAGGAGGAACCAGGAATTCTGCATGGATGGTAGACACAGCATTGCCCACACTGGATGTGATCTGGGGGGATTCTAAGATGGATTCTCCAAACTGAGAGATTCCTGGGCCTGCTGGACAGTGGAGAGGGGCCTGCAGGTGCTTGTCAGAGAATCGTGGAATCACAGGATGGTTTGGGTTGGGAGGGACCTTAAAGCTCAGCCCAATCCACCCCTGCCATGGCAGGGACACCTCCCACTGTCCCAGGCTGCTCCAAGCCCTGTCCAGCCCGGCCTTGGGCACTGCAGGGATCCAGGGGCAGCTCCAGCTGCTCTGGGCACCTGTGCCAGGGCCTGGCCACCCTCACAGGGAGGAATTTCATCCTGACATTCAATCTAAACCTGCTCTCCTTCAGCTCAAAGCCATTCCCCTTGTCCACGTCCTTTGGAAAAGTCCCTCTCCCTCTCTCTTGGAGCCCCTTTAGGTGCTGTGAGGTCTCCCCAGAGCCTTCTGTTCCCCGGGCTGGATCAACAGCTGGAGCTGGGACTGCTCAGCTGGCCCAAGGCAGCTCCTGCTGCTCCACCAGGCACACACGGACCTGTGATGGCCGCACCGACTCCAGGCTCCCAGAGCACAGCAATCCACGGATAACGGGCACCTGGGGCGTCCCTGGGCACGCAGGCGCTGGAGTTACGGGCCATCCACACCTGTCGATGGACAGGTCTCCTTTGTTCAGTGCTGCTGGCGTCTCCTGCACCGTGGTGTCACACTCCGGGACCACGGGACCGGCACGGGTCCGTCAGGGACAGTCCCACAGCGCCCGCCCCCAAGCCCTGCCGTGCCAGCAGCCCTCCCTCAGCTGGGCTGAGCTCACAAACTCAGGAAAACGCATTTTTGCTCTCCTCAACAATAGTGATAATAATAACAGCAATAATAGTAGTAATAAAAATAAAATAGAATAAAATAGAATAGAATAAAATAGAATAAAATAAAATAAAATAAAATAAAATAAAAAATAATATTAATAATATCAATAATAATAATAGTAATAACAACAACAACAACAATAATGATAATAATGATAATAATGATAATGATAATGATAATGATAATAATGATAATAATAATAATAATAATAATAAATATAGTAATACTAATAAATTAATCCACTTTGATTAACGATAAAGGGGTTTTCCTTAATTGGTTAAAAACCAATCAAGGCTTTTTCCTCCACAAGGGACAGACCGTTCAGCACCTCGGACAGAGCCACAGAGAGAGACCGGCGCGGGGCAGAGAGAGGAAACGCTGCGGAGGCGGCTTAAACCATCAATCTCCTTGGGAGGCAAAGGCTGAGGACACTCGTTTATAGAGAAAACAGCATTGTGCGAGCTGAAAATGAGGTTGGGAGTGAGGCTGTTTGTAGGGTTCAATCCCTGCCTGAGTTCAGACACTGCTCTCCAAATATCAGCTTTTAAATAAAGGTCTCTGCTCTCTGCTGTTGGTGGAATTACACATCACTGTCAAAGGCACTAAGGTGAGAATGAATTGTATCATTTGGGACCAAAATAAGGTTTTACTCACATCCTCCTCCTGCTGCCAGCCACAGGAGTCAAGTTCACCTCAACTTTCTCCCAGTTTCATGTAAGAAATATTAAGCTGGCTTAACTTTGATAAAATCTACATCTAAATAAGAGTCCCCTCTGAAGAAAGAAGACCTATGCTGATGTGTGGTGCTGAAATAAGATTGACATTTGGAGGACGTGAAATCTTTTGGGAAGCCCTAAAATATCCCCTAAGTAGGTCAGCTCGGTGACCTGGATCTGTACTTTTAATACAAGAGTAGCCTACATTTGCTCTGTTTGCTGAGGAACGAAGGTTTTTGGGCTGTGGGTTTATTTTTAGTAGTTAAATGTGACCTTTGTAGGAGATCCTATAATAAGAACAACGACAGAGCTGGCCAGGGGTGAGTCACACCACATGCTTTGATTTAGAGATGATGAACACACATCATTTATCCTCTGGTCATTTCTGGGAGAAACTCTCGTACAGGCAATTTTCAGTGGAGGAATGGAGTCAATAGTCTCAAATAGGAGGGATTTCATGATGGCAAAAAATATTCCTTGTCTTACAGGGTAATTAATCATCATTTCCACCAAGGGAGAACAGATTCTTTAGGACCTAAAATGAAAGAAGAAACCCTGGCAAGGCCAGAGGTTCCCCACTGCCTTGCCAAGCCTAGCTCAGATTTCAGCAGCCACCATCCAGGAGTTTTTCCAATCAATCCCAAAATAGGCTCCCTTATTTTTCAATTTTCCCCATTCTAAAACAGTCTAAACAAAGAAGTGCAGAAGGGATTGAGCTTCCTTTCTCCTTTGGGGTGTTCCTCACCCTGAGCAAACCTGCCTGCATCAGCACTCCAAATCCCACAATCCAGCCATGGGAGAAACTGCAGCCTGGGCTGGGAAAAGAAAGCTTTTATTCCTGTCTAACCACATCAATAATTCCCAGCCTTCCCTGGGAATAAATCTGAGTTACCATATGCATCACCCTGCAGATCCAAATCCATGTGGGGTTCATGGAAAATCAATATTTGTGTGAATATTCTGCAGGCGAGGGATGAAATTAGTCGCAAGATATTAAGTAAAAGATACGTGAAATGATAAATGGAGTGGCTTCCCAGAGGACATTTCCCCTTCAGGCCCACTGTGAAGATCTCGCTGGCTCAGATTAAACATTCCAGCTCAGCCAGGGAGGCAGGAAAGCTGCAGGGACCACGGAGCTCTGGATCACGGGGGGCTGGATCTCCACATTCCTCCAGCCCACAAAATTCACAGAATCCCAGAATCCCCAGGCTGGAATCCCAGAATCACCAGGTTGGGAAAGACCTCCAAGACCATCGAGTCCAACCCATGCCCTGACACCTCAACTAACCCATGGCATAACCCAGGGTGTCCCTGGGTGTCCCTGGGTGTCCCTGGGCACAGGGAGGGGCAGAGCAGGACCCAGGCTCTGCTGCAGGGCCCAGCAGTGGCACCAGAGGAATGGGCAGGGACTGAGCCCAGCAACACCAGAGGGGTGGAGTGTCCTCCCTGGGGATATTCCAGAGCTGCCTGGCCACGCTCCTGTGCCCTCTGGGATGGCCCTGCTGGAGCAGGGAGGTGGCACCAGATGGGACTCACTGAGGTCCCTTCCAGCCTGACCCATCCTGGGACTCTGGGATCTGTAGCACACGCTATAATCTCAAAAAATATCTTACTCCAGCTCCTTCCTTAGCCAGCAGATTTTACCCTCAAGTACACTTCCGTGCCGTCGTGTTTGAGAAATCATGGAATGACACTGTGGCTTTGAGCTGAGCCCAAGGTGAGGCACAGCCCACCCCACCAGCAACTGCCTCTGCCGTGGTCTGCTCTTGTTCTTGGGTCCTCCTAGACCCAGCCCCTTGTGAGGACAACCTGGGCTTCATCCCTGGCTTTTGAAAGTGAGGTGTCCCAAGGTGGATATTTGGGTTCCTCCCACCGTACCAGGAAAAACAGAGTACAGCATGGGAAGCCTTGGGACGGGGTGCATCAGCTCCTGGAGGTATCCAGCTCCTGACCACAGCAGAGGTGGCTGAAATCTTGGATCCTGCCATTGGAATGGCAGCTTAAACCTGGAGTTAAGCCAGCATTTCTTCACAGATGTGGGAAATTATTCGTTTCCTATCTCATTTCTTAATGAAATTCTGTGACCTCTGGGTAGGGGACATGAAGTCAGCACAGATTTTGATTCTGTGTAGCAGAGAGGCCACAAAGGAGTTGTGATGGTGTCTGGGGATCTGAATGTGTTTGATTGCTGCATTTCTGGGACTCAGCACAAATCTCTGAGTGGAAATTAAAAGACAAATTATATCTCTCTGCTGCATCTCCATGACAAACAGAATTTGTGTACTGGTTGCACCTTGATTTTGTTTGATTTCCGGAGTTTCAGGTAAACAGGATCTGTTTATTTAAGTAACTTATAAATTTTGGGGAATGAGCTCAGTCTAAAGAAGTATCTAAATTTAGTGTTTTGGTAAGTGCTTCTAATAATGCCCCAATAGCAACCATTTTCTTCTATATTCCCCAAACTCCAAGTTAACTGCTTCAGAAGCTCTTTGGATGGATAATTTCTCCTGGAGTTAAGGTTGTGACAGCCTCATAACTGTGTTGATAGCTATCACAATTACTGATTAGTCTTAAAAGTGGTGAGCAATTCCAGCACTAAACAGCAAATCTCTCCCAACAATCTGCGGCTGTTGCCCTGCTGCCATGGCTGGGGAACCTAAAGCTGAATTTCAAAGCCACACCATTCACTGAGGCAAATGTGACTCAGCTGGTTGGACTCAATTCTGGAGCTGCTGATGGTAAGGAACCTAATTAATGGGGAGTTAAAGAGGGTGATAACAGCTGAAGTGGGATTAGTGGTGTGGGCTTTCTCCCTTAGTTCTCTGTGGCCATCCTGGAGAAATAATCCATTACTGGAGCAAAAGACAGGATGCAGACATTCCATTTCATTTGGATGATACAGTCTGGAGTCTGCCATAAAGGAAAACTGCCAAAACTCCTGGGAAAACGGGTGCCCAAGGATATTGAGCATCTCAGGAGCTCAAAGTACTCAGGACGTCCTCAGCTCCTGAATGACAAGGTGTTTTCTCCTAGAGAGGTGGCTGGGAGCCTTTTAATTGCAATCAGGGGGAATAAAAACGTTATGGAGTCGTAAAGCTTGCAGCTACAGATGGAGCAGCTGGCACAGCAGGGACGGGGACATCAGGCACAGCTCGACACTCCCCAGTGTCCTGTGTGCTCAGAAGGGGACCTGGGACGTGAGGCACCAGCCCTGCAGCCACAGCCCTTGAAGGACCTACAGAGCCTGAGCTCGTTTCAGCTCCCCTCACGCCCCAGAGGGACACACTGGGCTCCGGACTGGAGAACTCCATGGCTGTTTTTTTACTGGTTGTGGCTTTACAGAAGGATTTTATAAACCCATCAACCCTCCAAAACCAATGTGCTGCGGTGGGCACTGTCCAGAAGAAGCCCTTGCTGTGACCATGTGGTCACAGGAGGGAAATGAGCTGAAAATGCTGCACTCCAACCTTTCTGCAAGGCCAGTGCCTGTGCTCGCTCCGGGAAGGAAGGGCAGGAGGGGGAGGATTAAACCCATTTCACTGTTTCCTGTCCAAGTTCTGTTGGGAGAAGCTCCATGGCAAGGAGGGAGCAGAGGGCTGGGTATCTGCCTGGCTCCGGAGACCTCCACACGTCCTTGAGTACACCAAGGAGCACTCCTGATTATTCTGGACAAATCTAAATAAATCAATACCAAGCAGCACACGATGACCCCGGGCTGTGTCAGGAGGAGGATTAGCAGGAGTCAGTGGGAACAGTCTCATCTTTGCTCTTTACTCTTGACAAATCCCTGGCAGCAGGAGCCAGGTCCTGCCCGTGCCTTGAGGGGAGGGGGCCGAGAGGAGGATCTGCCTGTTGCTAAACCTTCTGCCGAGGCAATGAAAGGAAGGATCAGCTCGTTTTCCTCAGCCGTGTCCCTGTCTGGGAGCTGAACATTTGTTTTGCTTGTAGGCAGCACCACGAGATGGCTCCCAGGCCTCGCTGCCCCTGCTGGGCTTTGTTAGCTGTTCCCACCCACTGACACTGGGACAGCCTTCCCTCCACTGATCCTGAATTTTGAAAGAGCCAAGCTCAGGAGGGGTCTTTGGGCCCCTCTCTGAGACTGCAGCCTGCTGTCTGCCCCAAGAGCCTGGGGACAGCCCGTGTGGCACTGCCACCACAGCTCCTGTCACTGCAGAACTTCCCTTTCCCTTCTCCTGAGCGCAGTTTTGGTTCCACTGGACACAACTGCCAGGAGACCCTTCCATCCTGCCCAGCCAGGCTGTTCTGGGTAAAAAACCCCTCCTTTCTCTTGTCCTACTGTCTCTTTTCCCAGCTTGGAACTCAGCCCCACACAGCCAACAGGACGCAGGAGAGAATTGGAAGGGTAAAAGTGAAAAACGTGGATAGAGACAGTCAATGAAAGAAATAAGATAACGAATTGTAATGAAAAGGAAAATAATGAAGAGAGGGAAATAAAACTCCAAAGAGAACAGCTGCTCATCACCAAGCAACAGATGCCCAGCCAGCCTTGAGCAGAGCCTCCCCTCCAGCCCCTCCTTAGCTTTGTTCCTGACCGTGCCCTCATCTTGCCAAGCATTGGCAGGGGCTGCCCAGGGCAGTGGTGGAGTCCCCATTGCTGGAAGTGTTCAAAAAATGTGTGGATGTGGCCCTTGGGGACATGGTTCAGAGGTGAACAGGGTGGTGGGACTGGGTTGGACCTGATGATCCTGAAGGTCTTTCCCAACCTTCACATTTGTATGATTCCATGGGGTCAGTGGGGGTCAGCGAGCTGTCCCCAGGTGCCATTTGGGAACAAAGGCTTCAGGGTTGGAGGCACACCCAGAGGGATCCGCCCGGATCCTCCAGCTGCAGCAGCCACACAGGGACTTACAGGTACCAGGATAAATAAACTGGCTGGAGCCAGGGCCTTCCCAGGGCTGTTTCCTGTCGTTCTGTCCGATTTTGTGGATCAGGAGCTCAGCCTCTGACCCATTCAGTGTGAACCTAATGCTTTTGGGAGAACCTCTTTTCTTCCAGACACAGCCTCTCCCATCCAGGAGCGGTGGCGGGACAGATTTTCCTTTTAAATTAGTCCAAGTCTCATGAAAATCCCATGGAAAAAGAATGGAATTACCACACAATATCCAATTTCTAGGAATCAAGCCCTTGCCCAAGAGGACAGAGCCAGTGCACAGTGTCTGACTGACTACGTGTCATAAACTCACAGCACTACACAAAAATAATAATAAAAATAATACCAGCCTCCTCTGCCTGCATTATTCTGTCTCAGCTGTTATATACACTAATGAGGACTTCCACTTGTACAAATGCAACGTGTTCTCCACTAAGTATATTATTTGTAGGTTCTCTAATAAATCAATGTTTTATGCAAGCAAAACCCTTAAAGTTAATGTGAGCAAAAAGTGCGCTCTCATCCCCAGCAGCTCCCAAACCCCTGCAATGCAGCCTTTTATTATTTCTGTAAAAGAAATAAAGGAAATCAATAGAGATTCCTCGTGCGTAATCCTCAGCAAGATTAGCACTTTGTCAGCCTCTGGTGTAATCTCCTGGAAAGCAAAAAGGAGAAGGGTGAGGGGGGGAGGGGAAAAAAGGAAAGAAGTCACAGGGAAGCCTGGAACTGGGAATTTGTTGGGGGTGTTCACTGTGCTTCTTAAAAAGAATATTTCAAAGGTGACTCTGGCCTGCTCCCCTTGCTGCCCAGGAGTCCTGGAGGTGCCTCACTCAGCTGTTGGAAGATTTAATTAGAGGAGAAACCTCTCGATTTAGCGGTGAAGCAGCAAAGTTCCCTGTTTCACAAGGGGATTTAGGACCTAAATGCCAAAGTCTGCCAGGCTGGGCAGTGCCAAGCATCGCTGCCTCACGCCGTGGTCGAGGGTGGCCAGCCCTGGGTGGGAGCCTGGAGATCTCCGTGGGGACCTTCCTGGAGCCACGGGAGTAGCATTCCGGGTGACAGCTCAGAATGCAGCACGGGAAATCCACCAGCAGCACTCAAGCTGTGAGGAATGGACCAGGGCGAGGACAGGGAGGGACAGGAATGCACCGGACTCTGGGTGAGGGGCAGGATCCGTGGTGTCACCTCGAGGCTGCTGCTCCCCACCCCACTGCAACCACCCCGGGGTTAAATTCACACAGGAGCTGCACGGGGAGGCAACCAAACATGAGAAGGAGGGAGAAATAATATGGAAGGACCAAAGGCGTCGGCAGAAAATGGGTGGAGAAGGCGGGAATCACAACAAACAATTCATTGGGAATAGTTTTGATTGAGGCCAGAATTAAAGGATGCTGTAAAATGGGGACGGGACAGAAGGGTGGGGACAAGGCAGCATGGAACGAGCTGGAACCACTGAGAGGCACCACGGGCCTCTCGCTCAGCCCAGCAGCAGCAGCTCCTCACGGGCAGGTGCCCACTGCAGGCTCCGTGCTCAGGTTCCCTCTCCCGCAGTGCAGTTCCTGGAAAGCACAGGAAGGGCAGGAGCAGAGCTCCCAGCTGCGGTTTGAAGGAACCACCCAGCAGCTGCTGCTGCTCAGCGGCTGAGAGCCTCGGGAGGGCCCGCTGCCTTTCAGCCCTGTCTTCCTGCTGAAAGCATCCCTGGCTCCTGCTCAGCTCCACCTGACAGCACAGGGCCAGGAGTTTGAACACGATTCCCGCTTTTCATGCATAATTTATTGAGAAAAATGGAAATGAACCTTCAGTTTTTTCCTTGCAGTCCCTCTCACAAGAGCTTCCTTTCGCTTGCTGCTATGGAAGTGGCCTCCCAACAAACCCAAGTGAATAAACAGATATTGCCAGTAACTCCCGAATCACTGGAGCTGCTTTTCATGCAGTTCCCATTTCACCTGACAAATGTAAGGCTTGATGTAAAGCAGGCAGAGAAAACTGAGGGTGCTTCATGAAGAATTTGCATTCTGGAGACCTTCCCAAGTTACCCCTGAGGAGCTGCAGTGAGCAGATAACGAATGCTGCCAGGTAATCATCCATCCAAGCCTAAAACTTCATTCCAAGAGTCACTACAGCTGATTAATAACATTTAATAAGCACGACTTCTATTGTTGCGTGGAACTCGTTAGTTACACGTGATTATGGAAAAATGGGGGTGTGGTTTTGCTCCCAGTGCCTCTGTGCTGAGGCTGGAGCTGAAGGTTTAGCACACCCCAAGAGGTGCTGATGCCACAGAAAAGAGGCTCCATTTCAGACCTGAATTGCTGAAGAGAGGAGCTCCTTTCTCTTCAGTGACTCTGCAGAAGAATAAACTCCTGGCTATTAGACAGCCTAATGGATGAGTAAATTCCCTTGTAATTTTTGCTCCAGGTCTGTGGAACTCCCCAGACCAACAAAACTTATTTATTAAGCTCCTGACACTGGGATTCTGGACTCCTTACATAAAACTGGCAATAAAGTCTTCAAAAATCTCATTAAAAGATTAGCCTGCTATCACCAGCAGCTGGGACATTGCAGAGGAGTGTGCTGAGCTCCCAGTATGAGGAGGAAGAAGAAAACCTGGGCAGAACTCTGCTCTCAGCACATTCCATCAATAAATACTGCGCAGCTGGGACGAGGCTCCGAAGGGAGGCACATCACCAAATATTGGCTATCTAAAACCAGGAGCTGATGTTCCCCTTACAGCCCCCTGCAGCTGCCAGTCCTGATTAGATAAATGTCCCATTTTTATCTCCTCACTGAAGGAGGCACCTCGGCTCCTGATCCAGGCTAGGCTGGGGCTTGAGCACATTGGGCAAATTCCTAAAGTTCAGTGATGATCAGCCAGGTCCTGATCCCTGATTCCTGCACAGCTCTGGCCACAGCAGCTGAGTTTTGTGTTAATTCCAGCCTTGTCTTGAAAGCCTCCAGGGATGGAGGAACTTATTGGTCATGTTAGGTTTATTTATTTATTGTATTTATTGTATTATTTTGTATTAATTGTATTTATTGTATTTATCATATTTATTGTTTCATTGTATTAATTGTGTTCATTGTATTCATTGTATTTATCGTAGTTGTTGTATTTATTGTATTTATTTATTTGCTTGGTTTTTGTTTTATTATTTATTTATTATACAGTGGCCATTCCAGTACCTAAAGGGGCTGGAGGGGGCTTTTCACAAGGGCCTGGAAAGAGAGGACGAGGGGGAATTGCCTTAGCCTGGAGAAGGGCAGGACAGATGGGATCTTGGGCAGGAATTGTTCCCTGTGAGGGTGGGCAGGCTCTGGCACAGGTGCCCAGAGCAGCTGGGGCTGCCCCTGGATCCCTGGCAGTGCCCAAGGCCAGGCTGGAGCAGCCTGGGACAGTGGGAGGTGTCCCTGCCCCTGGCAGGGGTGGGGTGGGATGGGATGGGCTTTAAGATCCTCCCCATTCTGGGATTCTGTGCTGCTTTCCTGAGTTGTGCTGATTTTTCTCTGTCTGCCTGGGCTCGGCTGTTAAAGGAACTCTTCATTAGATCTGTCATCCCATCTCAGCTCACCTGATATGTGTGTGCTCTCTGATATTCAGTATATCCTGTGCTGTCTGAATCCCTGATTTCTTTGTGGAATAAAAGCAAATTTTCTCAAATCAAGAAATTATTCAGCTCTTATATTCAGAATTTTCTCTTCCTTCATGGCTGGCTGGTTTAAATTCAGAGCGGAGCTGTGCTGTCTCATTGGGGTTGTTTGCACACATCTCCTGATGCACCACTTCAAAACTGCAAATGAAACAACTTTTTGTCAGCATTGGGGTACCTCGAGCTCAGCAATGAATTTTGATGTCTGTTCAAACACTGCTCCTTGTTTAGTTTCCTGTCCAATACTCAAAAAACAAATTCTTAAAACTACTTTCCTGTAACTTCAGCTGATAAAAGGCAGGTAACAAGAACACCTGGAAAACTAAGGAGGAGTGTTGTCATGAGTACAGCCGAAGAATTTTAATCCAACAGTTCAAATAAATACCTGCAGGCACTTTGCTGTTGTCTGTCATTGCTCCCTGAGCTCAGTGCCAGCCTGTCTTTCATCCTCCTGCTCTGAAAAAGACTGGATTTCCTCCTGGGAGGTGTGGCCACACTTTCCAAACCTGCAAACTTTTCCATGAAGTTAAAGTTAGCTTGGAAGACTTCTGAAGCTTATGTAAAGGGGAAAAAAAAACCACGTTGGGATCTTGTTTTTAGCTCCTGCTGGACATAAACCATGTCAACAACAGGATTCCAGCAGCATCCACGCTATTGTCTTGTTGGCAGGATAAAGCACTGTTTTGGAAAGAAATCTCGAACTCCTCAGATAATCCCCAAACCTTTCTGCTACAGGATTCACACAGAAATGAGCACTGGGCATTGCAGCGTGTCCTGGTTTTTTATGGGATCACGACAAAGTCGCCGTGAGTCCCCTCAGTGACCACAGGGACACGGTGAGGCCGCAGCAGGTGGGGGGAATAATCAGAGGATTTTATTAAAAGAGACACAAAAGGGGGTGTTCGTGTGCCAGGTGGCTTTTTCCAGTGCAGAGGGTACCAAAAGCCGTAAGATTAGTCTGACAAGATAACCTTGCCCTGAGGTAACCTGGAGGGGATCTCCTCAAGCCCCTCCTCCCCGGATCAGTGGCGAGTTCCCCAGTTTAAACTCTCACTTCAGCTGGTCCTGGGTCATTTTCTGCCCTGCCAAAAAAACCCCAGCAGAAGGAAAGCACAAAGTGAATGTCAATCTCAGCAGATTTAGCTAAAATCTTCCTTAATTCTTGTGCTTGGCCTGAAGCCCCAGTGGAGAAAACTCCAAAGGTTCTTAGAACACTCGGTGGGAAGGAGGTTAAGGTTTTATGGTGCTTATAAATAAATGTGGGATTGCTCCTGGCAAAATTGCCTTGTTTCTCCACTCCATTCCAGTAGATACTGGCACTTCAAACCAAGAAATTGATGGATTACAGTCAGGAAATGCTATTTTTTTTTTTTTTTTTTTTATCCTGACCATCATTCCTTGCCTGTGACTCAAACATTTCACTTACTCAACCTCTCTGCCCTCAGACAAAGCTGGCCCCAGCTCCCCACAGAGCCACGCTGGTGGCACAGACCCTTGAGCCATTCTGGGCCACATCTTCAATTCAATCTGCATTTAGGTGAGGGCTGCACCTTGAAAGGTCGAAGCAAACAGCTGCTGATGTGACTGAACATCTGGCTCGTGTCCCTCACGTTTGAGGAGCGTGCCCAGAGCTGTGCTGGCACCAATCTCTGCGGCATCCCCCTCACGTCACCAAGACCAAAGGCACCGTTTTCCCCTCCTGAAGGTGGCTGTGGCTCCAGGACAGTGACTCATTTCTCATAAATTCCATGTAAACAGCCCTTAGGTGACCGTGTCCCTGTCTGCTGTCCCGCCCAGTGATGTCACCTGCAGGCTGAGGGTGACATCCAAACCCTGCTCTACATCCCCCAAAGGGCAGGCCTGCTCTTCTGCCCTGCCACACCTCTGTCCCTTCAAATGAACGAGGTATAGCCAGAAAAACTCTCTGTGTTGCTCAGCAAGGCTCATCCCGACCCAACATTCCCGTGGTTCTGAAGCCTGGATAGAAAATATCTTGGGGGATAAAGGAGCTGCCAGTCTGTGAGAAATGAGAGATCCTGGGTTGTTCCCTGGGTTAGGGGAGGGAAGATGAGAGAGCAAAACTAGAAATAGCAGCTCTCTATTAAACTAGGCAGGGAAATAGAGAATTTTAATGATTTACTTTGTTGTTGCTTTGCAGTCCCAACAATGCCACCCTCCACTTTAACCCCTCTTCATAAATCTTTCCACTCTCCATCTCTCGTGTTCCTTTGTGTCCCTAAATCACTGACCTGCAGAACCACACGAGGTTTGGGCTGGGAGGGACCTCAAAGCTCACCCAGTTCCAGCTCCCCTGCCATGGCAGGGACACCTTCCACTACCCCAGGGTGCTCCAAGCCCTGTCCAACCTGACCCTCTAAACTGGGTGAACATTTTAGTATGGTGAATATTTTAGTATGAGCTCCTTTCCACTGCAAAATTTGCTTTCATTGAAATCTTCATGAGAAAAAAAAAAAAAACAAAAAGAAAAGATTGACTAAGACTATATATTCTTAATGTGGATTAAAGGGGTATTTTGATGTGTCACATTTGTGGGAAGAGGAAAAGCTTTGGACAGCTCAAAGAACCACATTAAACAACCTGGAGTTAAGGAAGGGGGAAGCTATTGCTGATGAGAAGGGGAAAATGACCCCCCAAACATGGAAATGACCCCCTAAAATGGAAAGGAAAAGCTGAATCCTGGATTCCCTGTCATCAGCTCAGGTGAGAACCAACTAGGAAAGAGAAAGACAGAACTTCAGGAAATAACAGACCTCTGCATTTAATTTTGGGGCTTGCTAATTGGTGAGAGATATAAGATCAAGTCTATCATTAATATCTGGAGAAAATAACTTGATGGACAACACTGTGGGTGGCAATCCTGTCAAAGTTTTGATCAATGTCGATCAAGACCGATTTCTTGAGAAGAAGCAGCCAATGGTGCTGCCTGTGTGGGTTTAGGAGGAGGAACACACGAGCCATCGCTTGAAATGATGCAAGAAAAATGAAAAAAACATCTTTTGTGGATGCCAAGGGCCACTCAGCCCAGCCCTGAGAGCCCTCTCCCCATGGCTCCGAGGTCTGGCTCATGCTGTGCCACAAACTGAGGAGGGATAAAGGTTCCTGCTGTGGAAACCAGAGCTGAATCCCAAGATAATTCCAAAGGATTTATTCCAAGGAATCCAAGGAAACCAGGAACCCAGCCCAGCCTCACCCCCTTTTATGCCCGAGGTGTGAACAGCCCTTGCCAGCCCATTGATGAGATTGGGTCCGTCGGGGAAAATTGCTCCTCATTGTGAATTTACATTTCCCTCCATTCGCATTGCCAGCTTCCTTTCATTCCAGTTTAGTATTCCAGATTTATGCATCCAGATTTCTTTGATCTTAACCAGCTCACGAAAGCTTTCAAGATGCCTTTGCCTTTGGAGCCTTCGAGTGGGGGATGGATGTGCTGGATGTGCGTCTTTGAGCAGCTGCGAGCGCAGGGTCCCTCCTGCAGCGGCTGCGGGGCCACTCCTGTCCTGCAATCCGATCGAGATCTGTCATGCGATGCCTCCTGGAGGCTGAGCTGGGACAGAGACCAGGCAGAGCAACAGGATAAAGCAGGGATTTACTAAAGTGACTCCATGGGCACAGCTGGGCCACACAAGAGCCCGGCTGTGCCACAGCCAAGATGCACCCGAATGGTCACAAAAATGGACAACTGATCACGAGGTCCCACACTTTTATCAGTTCTGGTCCATGAGCATATTGGGGTTAATTGTCCAGCCACAGCTTCAGGTTATGAAGCTCCATCCTCCTTGTTATTCTTCTCACTTCACTGTTGGTTTTGCTCTTGGACCTGAAAGTTGTCCTTGGTCCCAAGCTAGAGCAGGAATTGTTTTGTCTCCCTGCTCCGTGAAGAGAGCTCACCAACACTTAATATGAAACCCAAACCTACCCACTAAAACAGCACAGAATCCGAAAAATATAAAAGCTAAAACTGAAGGAATCAACTGGACTCTGCTCCCTGGGGCCACCACAAACTGCTCAAACAAAGCTGCAATGTCTGAGGACTGCTCACCACATTTTTTTTCAAGGAGGAGCCGTGTGTGTTTAATGAAAACCCCTGAAGAGATCTGAGGTCATTCCACAGAATGAGCAAGTTCAAACCCGGGAATAAAGGGATTAATTCACCGAGGAGGAAGTCAGAACCTCTCACAGTGAGAGAGGGACCCTGCATCACCCCTGGAATGCTAATTATACTGGTACAGCTAACTTGTCAAAACACTGGGGGTAGACAGATTTTCAAAGCCAAGAGTTGACCAAGGTCAAACACCTCAAGCCAGGTACTTGCCCAGAAGTTATAAAGAAGATGCAGTTCTATAAATGCAGTTAGAGGAACATGTTTGCACAGAAGGTAGAGCCATGGGGATTGTCCCTGCTCTGAGGGTGCCTCAGGTGCCCTGGGGCTGCACTGGAATTAACTCTGACTGTCCTGATGGATGCGGATGAGAATTCAGCACCAGGTCCTTGCACCATCTGAGGTCTGGCCTGGTGATGTGGGAGAAAAAGGAAAATATGCAAAATGTGGCCAGTTAATTCTTTTATTCTGAGTCACACTCCACTGTCGCCTGTCCAGTGGGGTCAGCCAGCACCGGGCTGGGATCACAGACCAACAGGCCGAGGCTAAGGTGCTGCAGGGAGCAGTCTGAGACCTCACATCTCCATCCTTCAAGGAGTGTCCAGCCCAAGAGCAGCTTTAATGCTCAGCCTGGGTCTCACCTGTGCTGCTTGACACAGCCCAGGGCACTGGGAGTGCTCTGACCAAAGTTTCACCCTCCCAGATCTATAACACAGGTACCCTTTGAACCATCTAAAAGGGTTTTGCTTAAATCCTCTCAGTCCAAGGACATTTTCTCCCAGGTCCTTGCAGGGAATTTAAAGCCACGGGTCGTGGTAGCTGCAGGGTAAATGTGAGCATCCAAAAAACCTGCAACAACATCAAGGAAATTCTGAATATTTCATGACTTTCTAAGAGCTGAACAACTGAAAATGGCAAACTGGACCTCACACCTACACACCAGTGTAGCTGGGGATGGCACAACCTGCTGTGACACAGAATTCCTATTTTCTAAATATTTATTAATATGGGCTGAAGAAGAAATTGGGACAGAAGAGGTGTGAACCTGTCCTCACTACAGGACCTAGCCCAGACATTGCATAATTGGATTTCATAACAGAGTCAGTAGCAGGTGTGGGGAAGAATAATCCCAGTTCATGTGGGGAAGGTGCAAAAACGTCAAAAAGAAATAAAATATCCCTGTTGGTGGTAACAGCAGTGCCGATGCACACCAAGTTGAGGGCACCTGTGAGTCCCAGGTGTGCTCACGGTAGCCACAAACCCTGTGCTCAAACCCCTCTGACTTCCTGGTCGTGAGAGGATTTGATGGTTTCTGCTGTTTTGGGGTCCTTTTGCAGCCTGGCACTGAAGCTTCAACACAATCCAGTGTGTTCTTGAGCAAATCCTGCCGTTAACAGGGAGCTTTATTTTGCCAGACACCTCCCTAGATGATGGCAAACTACTTTGGTGAAAAGCCCATTCATTTCCAAAATCAGTGGCTAAGGCACCTCAGCAGAAAAATAAGAAGGTGGGCAATGAACTAAACCAAATGCAGAACATTCTGCAGACCAATAATCAAGTGATTCTGGAGCCGCAAAAAAGCACTTTATGGGCCAGGATATGTTTTAGCAGTAATGACACTCGATGAAGCTCATAACATAATTCCAATTCAGGCCACCCTGGCCAGCCAAGAGCCAGAACATTCCACAGCTCAGTCAGGTTAAAACCTCAGGAAAAGGAGGTGCTGAATATTCATTCAGCTCCATCTCCCACTCCTGACTGATCTCTGCTCAGATTCTTGAAGTCTACTTTTAATTAATAGGAATTGTTGCTTAATATTCAGCCTGAGATTTCGTTGTGCTTCCCTCTTTCCTTCTGGATGCAGTTAAATATTCACTGCCCTCCCTGAATTTGCATTAATCCAGGAGAAGTTTTCCTCATGGAATGAGACTGGATGTGGGCTGGGAGTGGCATTGAGTGGGGCTGTCACAGGAATTTGAGTGCCCTTTATTTCCTTGGAGTTCTTAGAGACTCCTGAATCTCTCTCCCATGGCCAACAGATTGTGACAATCCCTACCAGAAGGTGAAGGAAGGAGCCTGGAAGGGTTTCCACAGTGACCAGTCCATCATCAGAGGCCGTGGTGGAAGTGAAATCCCTGAGTTTCCACCACTATGGATCTCCTGGGGTTATTCATGGTCAGGTAGCTCCAGTGTTGGGTGACAGGGGGGAAACTGATGTGCAGAATCAAAGATCCTCACCCTCGGGTTCACTTCCACCTCCCCACAAAGGAAGGACCCCCAATAAAACAAGGACCTCTCAGGAGTTTGGTATTTTGGTGTGCAGGAAATGAGGGATGGGGTGTTGGGATGTGGTCTAAGCCAAGTGCCCCTATGAGAGGAGGAAAAATCTGAGTCAGCACTGCCTGGAAAGGGTCACGGTGGCAAACAGGAACATCTTCTTCTTCAGGAAAGGTAATCACGTAGGACCTCCATTATCTGAGATCACTGGACCTGCCTCCAACAGGACTCCCTCCAGCCTGGCCTCCTGTCCAAACGGGGGCCAGGAGCAGCTGAGGAACCCCGTGGTGGATAATTATCAAATAAAGTGCCGCAGGAAAATGTTCTCTTGGAGCTGCATCAATTATCGGGAGTTGGCTTGAGCTCTGAGAGATAACAGAGCATGACCCAGAAATGCCTCCCATGTGTGTCAGGTGCAGCTTACATAAGCTCCCCAAGGTAGTTTATAAAATTTAAAAAAATAAACAATGGACACACAACGTGCACGTGAAGCACAGGATCCCGTGGAAAGCGAACTGCTGGGCAGTGGAGTCACCTGGGCTCCCCTAATTGCCAGTTTGATCCCAGTGGGCACGTGCAGGAGCTGGGAGGTGATCGACGTTTCCTTTCTCAGTGCTCCCTGCTGCCCCACGTGAGGTGCGTTGCACGGGAATTGTTCGCAGAATCATTTCCTGGGAAGCTTTTCTCTCGTCTCTGCCGATAGAAACGCGTCATCTGCGAGCCTTGCGATGAGTCAGTGAGGGAGAACGGGCTCGGGTGGGCCAGCAGAGCCCCACCTGGGAATGTGCCATCCCAGGAGCGCCAACACCGGCTGCGTGCAATGCTGGCATTCCCAGCAGGAAGAGATAACAGGCTGCGTTGACAGCCCGCCTCAGGAAACATGATTTGCTGTTCCTTCTGGCTCTCTAAACCTGCCTAACCGGTCAATAAAGCTGCCTGTTTGCCTCAGGGGCTGTCAATATTTGTGCCATTCTAGCACGGCTGGGTGTCAATAACCGTGGGATCCTGGGTGACGCCTTCAGTTTCAGCTTCCACATCCCCCGTTCTGCCCTGCCTGGGCTGTGACTCTGAACCCCACAGGAAGTGTCAGCAGCTTCTCCTCCCAGCTCAGGCACACAGAACAATCCTTTTCCAGCCCCACAGCCAAGGACACCGCTGCAGCTTCAGCCCAGAGAGTGCCACCAGCAGGGAATGGAGCAGAGAATCTGGGAGGCTGGGACTGCATCACCTGGGGCTGGAATTGGGCAATTGAGCCCAGTCTGGAAATGGCCCAGAGCTGATAAAAGTGTGAGAACTCGTGACCCGGGCTCCATCTGGGCTCCATCCTGGGTGCAGCCCCGGCCGGGCTCTTGCACTGCCCAAGGTGCATCCTGTGAAGGCCTTTCCATAAATCCCTGCTTTATTCCTGGGATTGAGGGGACTGCGCAGGATGGATTTGTGCAGCACCAGCTCTGGAATGGAAGGGGCCATGGGATTTATTGATGGGATTGTTTATAGGACAATGGGATTATTTATGGGATGACGGGACTATTTATAGGATTATTTATGGGATTATTTATGGGATTTATTTATGGGGTTATTTATGAGATTATTATGGGATTTTTTATGGGATTTATTTACGGGATTGTTTTCCACTGCTCCTCTCCCAACCTGAAAAGCACCTGGATTGCTGAGGGGTACAGGTGTTGGGACATGCTCTAAGCCATTATCTAAGCAATTATCTGGCTCTGACTGGCCAGGATACCCAAGGCAGAGTCGTGTTTAAAGGGAAAGCAGACTGGAAGAGACTGAGTTTTCCTTGCAGGAGCTGAGTTTTCCTCCAGGAAAATCAGAGACTTAAGCAAAAAAAGAAAAAAAAGAAGAATATGGGAGTCCAAAGAATTTTCAGTAATACTTTTTTTATCAATTTCTGAATTATTTGCTGGTTGAAAATTCAATTTCCCCTCCACATAAAGCTGCTTGGATAAATGTCTGAGCATCTGCCTCTGTGACACCTTTACCTGTCACCATCTATCATTTACATTCCAGCTTTGCAATCTGGAAATTTCATCAGAGACTCTGAGCACAGCATTCCACCCCCCTCACTCCAACCAAGGGTGGCTTGGGGGAGCCACACTGAGAGCAAGAACGAGTCACGAGTTTTATCAGATGGTTTTGAGTATTGTAGGGGAACAGAAATGCAATTACTGGTAAAAAAGAAGCTATCCTAGACTGAAAAAAATTAAAAAGAAAAGTTCCAGTCATTGGAAAATAAGCAGTATGAACAGTTGAAAAAAAAATTAATCTCTAAATTGTCAAGAAGACCCATTTTGGCATCTCCAGCTGGGTAAGTTGTTTTTTTGTTTTGGTTTTTTTTTTCCTAATTCTGTGTTTTGAGAAGTCAAGAGGATTTTAGATCTGGTAGTTAAATTTATGTATTCTGAATTTAAAAAAAAAAAAAAGTCATAAAATCCCAGAGTGCTTTCAGTTAGAAAGGACCTAAAAACTCATTTAATTGCACCCCTGTGGGCAGGGACACCTTTCACTATCCCAGCCTCCCACCCAGCAGTGGGTCTGCAGGAATTGTCCAGCCCAGGAGAAGAACACAACTGCTGTTTTCTGAGGGGGAATGTCTCTTGTCCAGGGCAGTTTTCCTCTGCTATCACCACTAATCCTGTTAATAGAAATGGCATCAATAAACCCAGCTCCTTTTGATGTCTTCCTCCCTAATCTTCATGGTGGATTACTGCAGTAGGTCACCTTGCATCCTCCCCTCTCCCCGTTAGAGCATCCTCCTTTGAAATCCGTAATTATCTCTCCGAGATAATTGCCAAAATCATTTGCAGTCCTGGAGAGATCCTCAAAACCTACTTGTTTACCAAAGCAAATAATTCAGGTTAATCAAATATTGTGAGATTTCCACTCTGCCTGCCTAGGTATTTGTGCATTTAAATCTGCACCTCGGCTGCTGCACGGCCTGCCTGGAAATCCTCCTTCTCTGCAGGAGAGGCACGGACAGGAGGGCAGCTCTGCAAGGCTCATTGCCAGGGAAAAGCCCTTAGGGATGGATCTCAGGAATGCAGGGGGCTTGCCGGCGCTGCTGTTTTGGTTTTTACATTTTTTTTTTTCTTTTATGTATCATCCCCCGTATTCTTTCCGCGTGTATTTGTAGCTCTGTGGCTTCCTGTTGTAGCCTAGCTTCAATATTTTCTCAGGTAGAAAGACAAATTCCAGGATCTCTCTGTCCTGGTTGTCCATAGGGACCGAAGCTGAAATCAGCTCTTTGATTTTTATTTACCTGGATCTCTTCTGAAGGGGGGAGAATCTGGAAAGTGCCAGAACTGGGGGGATTACTTCACCAAGAGGGCTCCTAATGGGGGAGTCCTTGTCAGATATGCTAATTTACAGAATCTATAAATATTGTGCATCTTTGGTGTTTCCCACCTGACGAATTTATGCACCTGAGAGTCCTCATAGAAAGGCACCCCTTTTATCACCCTGACTGTGTCTGGCTCGTGCTTTTGGGACCACAGGGAAAGGCATCAGTGGAAGAGGCAGTGGAGAAGGAGAAGTGAGTGAAGTGGAGAAGTGGAGAGGAAGCGGGGAAGGAGAGCAGAGCATTCCCAGTGTCCCAGAGGCCACGGGGGCTGCAGGAGGGGTCAGGGGGGTCTCAGCATCCCTTGGGGACAGAGGAGNAGGGAGCCTCTCCAGGCATCAGGAGCAGCTGGCAGAAGGAATGAGCAGGTCCAGGCTGCTCCTGTTGGAGGAGCTCTCAGCGGGAGCAAATCCCTGCCCTGCCCTGCCCCGGAGCAGCTCAGCCTCAGGTGACGCCTGGAGAGGCTCCAGAACCTGGAGCAGACTTCACTTTTCCGTGACCACTGGCACCACCAGGTCACCACTGCAGGCCTGTTTTTGATCCCTCCTGGATCACACCAGCACTGGGATGCATTCCAGGCCTCGGCAGGGGCTGCCCAGGGAGGTTTGGAGTGCCCATCCCTGGAGGGGTCCAAGGAATTCCTGGACACGGCACTCAGTGCTCTGGGCTGGGGACAAGGTGGGGATTGAGCAGAAACTGCTGAGGAAGGATAAACTCTCCGTGGGAATCACCTTTTTTTGGACCCTTTTCCCAGTTTCCTCCTCTCTACAAACTCAGTGAATAATCCTAACTCGCGGCCTGGAGTTAAAATATTTATTCTGGACAAACATTCCCACCCTCTGGATTCCCAGGTTGGCCAAAGGAATGTCCCATCTCCTCTAAGGCACCTGGCTGTAGGTTAGAACTAGAAATACAATATTTTTTTTAGGAAGTGGTAATTAATTTGCAATTAATTTCCAGAGTTTCACAATGATTTATAAAGCTTGGGTTCAAATTCTAGATAAAGAATTCCATCTGCACCAATTATAACTCCTTGATTTTTAACACTGTAGGGATAATGCTCAGTGATTCCAAATTCCTCTCATCATTTGCTGAAGGTGACAAATAAGAGTATCCTGAAGGAATAATTATTTATGGCAAGAACCTGGGATAGTGGAAGGTGGGATGAGATGAGCTTTGAGATCCCTTCCAATCCAACCCGTTCCATGATGATTCCATGACAAACTGGACAAATCCAGATCTCACATTTAAATAACCATAAATTCTTCAAATGTCTCTTCAGGTTTTGAAAAAGGTCTGTGATCAGGGTGGGGTTCTTTTGTTGTTTGCTCAGGGGTTTTTTAAATTCTGAATGACGTTTGTTTCAAAATTCCACTCACAGCCTACAAGAGAAATCTTCAAAGATCGAAAGCAAAACGGAAACATTGCAAGATCTGTCCCAAACTTCTGTTATCAGAATGTGTATTTTTAAAGATCTATTTTTCTTCCATTTCCAGATAGGAAAAAACAAGACACTGAAATATCACCATTTCTCATCTAAACTTCACTCCCAGCTTCAGTTTCCTGTCTCATCTTCTCTGAAAGCAGCCAAAAGTTGCAAGAAAGGAGCTTTGAGAGGGGGTTTGTGGCTGTACCAGTCAGCCCCAGGAAGAGCAGCAATTCCTGGCTGGCCCATGGACAGGAATTCACATAAATCCTCAGCAGCACTGGAAGCTCTTCTCTAATTAAGGTGCCATAATACAAACTCTGTTTTTATAAGGCCTATAAAATTCATCCTGGGAGTGGACTTGGCATCCCCACAGGACCAATCTGCTGCCGTTTGTTTATTTTTTTTATTGATTTATCAAAAAAGTAATAGACATCGTGTTCTTCCCCTGCCATGCTGCTGCTTTATAATTGAAGGAAGGCCTATTCCTCCAAGCCCCTATTTGCAAGCAATTAGATGTTGCTTTAAAAAAAAACACAAAAAATCTGGTGAAATTGATTTTTCCCGTCTCTCGTGAGCAATGAAATATAAGTTTCAATAAAAG
The DNA here is from genome assembly GCA_013390105.1 of Tichodroma muraria. NCBI lineage: Eukaryota > Metazoa > Chordata > Aves > Passeriformes > Sittidae > Tichodroma > Tichodroma muraria. Next base: position 13,734 of record WAAG01035080.1, on the reverse strand, counting down.
GCCAGTTCTGAGACTTCCCAGCTCCAATGTTTTCTCTGCCTTTAAGTAATAGCAGTTTGGGGCTGTCAGGCACGGGGAGTGGGATGCTGCCCGTTGCAAATGGCTCAGGAGTTCAACAAATAACAGCGATGGGGTTGAGCCCATTGACTCTTCCCAGTGAAATGCAGCGTTATTTCCTGCTGCTCTCCAATACTCCACTTCCCAGGCTCCCCGAGCCACTCAGCTTTATTAACAAATAAAAGTTTTCAGTCCTGATGGCTGGAGGGAGAAGGTAATATGCACAAATTCAGCAGATTTACACAGCGAACCCCAAATATTTTAAGATTTCATGGGTTTTGGAGAGCAGCTTTTTGTTGTTCTAATGCCAACCGAAAGATGCAATAATTTCATGTTGTTCCTCCATTCCTCCTGCCCTGGCTTTCTCCCTGCTCCAGCCCCACAGACTGAGCTGCTTAACCCAAAACACAAAGTCCAGGATGGAGTTTGCCATTGAATTTCCAAGGGATGGAGGGACAGGAGCAATTTGACTTCTCCTGTGCCACTCTTTGGGAACTGAACCTGTGCCCACCCAGGGCTGTCACAGACCATGGAATGGGTTGGCTTGGGAAGGACCTTAAGTCCAATCCCATGGGCAGGGACACCTCCCACTGTCCCAGGCTGCCCCAAGCCCTGTCCAGCCTGGCCTTGGGCACTGCCAGGGATCCAGGGGCAGCCCCAGCTGCTCTGGGCACCTGTGCCAGGGCCTCACCACCCTCCCAGCCAGGAATTCCTTCCCAATATCCAATGTCCAGCCCATCCAATTCTCCTTGCCATCAGGAGAGGCCATTCCACTGTGCCCACGTGGGAATCACCCCAGCCACAGGCGGTGCTCAAAGGGAAGGCATTTTTGTGCCATTTTTCTGCCAAACTGGTGTTTTGGAATCTCAGCCTCCTGAGGCCGAGAGGCAAATGCCCATCTCCTCCCTCAGAGGGAAGCTTCTTCCAGTTTTCAGCTCATTTTCCACACTTTCAGTGAAACCTCCACAGCTTTACCTGACACTGGAGCCTCTCTCCTTCAGCTTGACTCCTAGGTTTATTTTCAATGCCAATTCACAGTTTTTCTCTTCCCCTCACTAGCATGCCCTTTACCTTGTAGTTTTCCTGCCCTGTCCCAGTGCTCCCAGCACCACAGATGCTTCCTGCTGCCAGGGGAGAGCAAATTAGAGCTCGTCCTGTCTCATATGCCAGTGATGAGTGCCAGGGGAGCCCTCGCTCCCAGCACACACAGGGCCATATGTTTGTCACCCGAGCCAGAGCAGCAGCAAAATGCTGCTGAGTGAAGCAAAGTTGGACTGTGTTTAATTCCATCAGTTCTGTGCCTTGGATAATCACAGCCCTGGATAATCCTCCGTGCTGTGTGCTCAGAGCCACTCCTGCCTTAAAGAACTCACGGATCAAGGAGGGCAGGGGCAGAGCGAGGGGAAACTGCAAACCAGCAGCAGCCCTGGTGTGGGTTAAACACAGCGTGGGGCTGGGCTCAGGGGTTGGCTGAGCAGGGTCAAGGGGCTCTTCAGAGAATCAGAGAGTGGAATCACAGAATCCTCCAGGCTGGAAAAAGACTCCAGCATCATCCAGGCCAAGCTCTGACTGATCCCCAGCCCAGAGCTTTGAGTGTCACCTCCAGGAATTCCTCGGACACCTCCAGGGATGGGCACTCCAAACCTCCCTGGGCAGTTCCAAGGCCTGAGCACCCTTTCCATGGAGAAATTCCTGCTGCTGTCCACCCTGAGCTCCCCTGGCCCAGCCTGAGGCCGTTCCCTCTGCTCCTGTCCCTGTTCCTGGAGCAGAGCCCGACCCCCCGGCTGGCCCCTCCTGGCAGGAGCTGGGCAGAGCCAGGAGGGCCCCCCGAGCCTCCTCTTCTGCAGAAAATAAGAATATTTTTGAGAACAAATGTGAGCCCTACTCGTGCCCAGGCAGCTCAGCTTCCCCTGCACTGCATTTCCCCACTCCTGCCCCCAATTCCCCATCGCAGCTCCATTCAGCTTGGGGTGCACACGCCCTGCACCTTTCCCAGCCTTATTTCTTTTGTCTTTCCCTGGCTCCCCATCATCAACCCACACACGGAACCTTACTCCAATCCCTGCCCTTCCTGGCTCTATCCCAAACTGACTCTCTCACAGGCACGCAGGAAGATTTTCCACAAGGAAAACCTTTTGGATTTCTGGATTCTCTGGGTGGTTACAGCCGTGTGACAAACCTCCACGTGAAAATCTCCAAAAACCTTTCCACGCTGCTTTAAGGAGTGGAATAGATTTCCCAGAGCAGCTGGGGCTGCCCCTGGATCCCTGGCAGTGCCCAAGGCCAGGCTGGAGAGGGCTTGGAGTGACCTGGGACAGTGGGAGGTGTCCCTGCCATGGCAAGAGGATGGGACAGGACGGGCTTTAAGGTCCCTCCCACCCCAAACCATTCCATGATCCCGTGCCTAATAGCAGAAAAGTCTCTTTCTACAGCCTCAGTTCATAATCCTGAAAACTTACTGGAATTTCTGAAAATCTCTTTTCAGAATCCTGAAAATAAACTGGAGTTCGGACACTGAATCCCCGAAGATAATTAGCTAAGAGCTCTAACAAGAGACCACAGTGCCCTCCCACCAGCCCCTTTGCAGGCTCAGGCCCTCTGACAGGAATCCTCTGTGTTCCCAAGGCCGAACTTTGACTTAAATCTGCATTTAAAAGAGCTGGAAGGCTTTGGAACACCTGCTGCTGCCCTGGGGCCGTGATCACCTCACTCGCAGCATCCCCGGAACTGACAGGATGGCTCCCGGCTTCAGCGGCTCCGGACCAGCCTCCCACGGAACTAATGAAGCAAATACCCCTCCGAAATGCACTCCCCAAAGTGATTTCCTTCCTCGTGTTAAATGGTGGCGCTCAGGCCGCTGCTGCTGGCTGGGATTCGGGCTCTGTACAATCCCACTTTATTGTTTCCTAATGAAATGCATGGTCGAGTTAAATGAACATGAATGGAAGCAACAGTGCTGCAGACAAGAAAGCAGGAGGGATCTATAATTAATGTGATCATCGGGAAAAAAAAGCTGTGTGATACCATTCCATCAATTATCAGCCTCTAATAATTCTGTCACCGAGTAAATGAAAGCATTTTATCAATTAGTGCCAATCGTTTCCCCATGAAGAGAACTGAATGCTGCTGAAAACCAGATCATAACTGCAGCAATGGAAAAAGAGAAGGAAATAAACACACGGGATGAGTCTGGAGACAGCAATGACCCTCGCTGGCACTGGAGTCACTGAAGCAGCTCCATCAAAGGGGGGCATCAGGAAGAGCATTCCCAGCAGGGCTGGGGTGATCCTGCCCCTGTGCCCAGCCCTGGAGGCACATCTGGGGTGATCCTGCCCCTGTGCCCAGCCCTGGGGGCACATCTGGGGTGATCCTGCCCCTGTGCCCAGCCCTGGGGGCACATCTGGGGTGCTGTGTGCAGCTCTGGATCCTCAGCACAGCAGGGACAGGACCCAGGGAATGCCTGGAGCTGGGCCAGAGGAGTTTAGGCTGGATTTAGGGAAGGTTCTTCCCGCGGAGGGTGCTGGGCACTGCCCAGGCTCCCCAGGGCATGGGCACGGCCCCGAGGCTGCCAGGGGTGCCCAGGTGGGGTTGTTGGGGGCTCCGTGCAGGGCCAGGGGTTGAATCAATGATCCTGCGGGTCCCTCCCAGCTCGGGATGTTCCGTGGCTCTGAGATTCTGTGCCTGTGTCCCAGAGCAGCTGCTCCTCTCCCAGACAGCTGGAGCCACGGAGGGGGGTCTGGAGCTGCTGCTGCCCCTGCAGAGGCTCAGAGCCCTCGGTGGAGATGTTTGTGAGCACTCAGCAAGAAGCTGCCTCTTCAGAGGGATTTTCTTTGCTCCTCTCAGGATGGGAGGCTGCTGTTTGACTACATTATCTCCTAACTTAAAGTTCAGGCCATCTGGCATCCCAGTGTGCAAACAATCTTGTAAATTAAGGGGGAAAATATGGCCCAGATTCCCTTATGGCTACAGGCTATTAAATAGCTGGAGATGTGCAGGGTGTACTTGCACAGAAACAAAGTTGGTTCTCAGCATCCCACCCCCAGCAGGTAAGGCAGCATTTTAGGAACAAGGAAACTGGGAATATGACTGACCTTGTTCCTTCCTGGCACTGACTTTCCCATGGAACACTGATCCTCCTCCAGCTGGATGCAGCGATGGGGCTCAGCCATGATTTTGCAGACGTGGCCCTCAGGGTTTAATGCCATCCCTTCGTTAGAATTCCCAGCAGGTTCACACTCAACCTCAGCCCCGGAGCTGATTTTGCTCCGTGCTGAACCCACAAAACTTTTCCCACTCTGCTTTCTTTAACCAATCTGGAAAACTTTCTTCATAAACGCTTTTAAATCATCACCCTCTCAACTCCTTTATTCAAAAGCCTCCCTGGTATATTTGGTGCACTTTTCACAAGGCTCCTATTTTATTTAAGGCCATTAGCAGTTTCAAAAGTTATATAAAGATGAAAGATCCTCCCATGTTTTAATGAACCTCAAAATGAGCTTTAGAACAATTTGATTAGAAAGCTCTCAAAACGTCAAGCGCTCCCTCGGGACTGAGCCATAACGAAGGTAATAATTAGCAAGAACAAATTTTAAAATTACTTATTCCATAAATATATGTTTTACTCCTGGTGCTTGGAGCCAGAGCCAAGTAGGTAAAGGTCTGGAGAAGTGGAGCAAGGCTAAGAACCTACAAAGACATGAAGGTACAGATGTCTTGCCTCCACAGGAAAAATAAGATGGGGTGGGAAGAGAGACAAGGAGAGCTCTGTGCCTGCCAAGGAAACCAAGGTGGGACGGGAAGGAGAGGGCATCCAACCTGACCAGGTGCTGGGGATGCAAACAGAGGTGGTGACCTGGCATCCCCACGATAAGCACCATGATAAACACGTGGATTTTGTGGGGTTTTGTCCTGTGGCCAGCAACCAGGTGGGTCTGACACAGGAATTTCTGGGCAGTTTGAGTCCCCGGCAGTGGGAAGCTGCCCAGGAATCACCCTCAGGCCTGCAGGATGGAGAGAGAACTCCTGCAGGGTTGGTTATGTTGGTAATTCAATCCCAAAGGTTTAACACCCTAAGCCCTGAACTGGTCCAGGCTGCTGCTGCTGCTGCTGTGAACAGCCCTTGCTGCAGAAGTGGATGGAAATTTTTCCTGCTCTCCTGACAGAGGTGCAGCTGGGGAGGCTGAGCAGGCAGGGCAGATCTGAAGAAAGCCTCTCTGATCACCCAAGGAGTGATTTCTGGGTCTCTTGCTCAGGCAGCGAGGCAGATCGCCGCGCTGGTTTCACTCAGGACTAGAGCCAGGCTTTGCCCACAGCCGGGGCCTCGAGGGCCAGCCCAGGCTCACACAGCCTCTCCAGCCTTCCCACAAACTGCAGGGCCTCCTTTCCTCCTCAGACTTCACAAGACACGGCCTCTGTACTCCACCAGCCAGGCACCTCCACACACTGGAGTGTTCTGGGTTCCAGGTGTGGAGGAGCAGAGCAGAACCTCGTGGGGTTTTTGGAAACGTTCCCTATTCACCCTTCTGCCATAATTTACACCCCAACATGCAAGATCCCTTTCTCCAAGCCACGTGACACTGCCTTGGATGTTTGGTTGTTTTTCTCTAAGTTTGGGCTGGCTCTCAGGGCAGCCCTGTCCCCAGTGGGAGCTCAGCTCTGAGATATTCCCAGAGCTTCTCCTCCCTGGAGCTCCACGTGGCAATTCCCGGCTGTCTGGATCTGATCTGATCACTGTGGACGGGCCCTGAGCTCAGCTTTTAGGGGAAGGGGTTGTCTTTGGAGCAAACACAGAATTATCACCCCTCATTCTTAGTTTTGTACATTCCTCTGTCTGTTGGCATTGTTTTCTTGGCCCTTCCCACCCTGCAGGAGCTGCTGGGAGCCCTCGGTGTGCTCTGTCATGAAGCACAGTGCACAGAAATCAGCCCATTTTAATAAATAATTCCCTTCTGCTGCACACAAAGCTGGAAGGAATGGTCCTTAAAAAGAGAGATTTTTCCCTCCCTATGAGCAGCTGGAGAAACAGCACCAGGAGGGGGTCTGGGAGAGCCACGGGGGCCAGAGTGCAGGGCTGAGCCTCAGACACCAATAAAAGAAGGAGTTTCCAGGAATTAAAGAGAAGTTTGTGCTGCCCCGTAACTGGCTGCAAATACAGCCTGGCTATTGCTGTTCTGAGCTTCTCAGAGCTCCCAGGTCGTGGCCCCTGCCTGATTTCAGCAAAGGAAGAACCACTGCTGCTGCCTGGGGAATTTCCTCTTGGTGGCTCTGACTTGGATTCTCAGTGCCTGTCCCTACCCTGGCACCTGCACACACAACAAATTTGTGAGGGGATGGAAAAGGGAACAGCTCAGCTCCAGTGCTCCCTCACAGGGACAGCTTCGTGCAGACCAAACCAGGCATTGTTTCAAAAATAGGATGATCCATTTTTGACATGAAAAAGGCTCCCTGCTCCATCTTGGGTTGCGCATAAAATTATCTTGTTGTTTTTTTTTTCCCCGCTATGTCTCCTCCTCATCAGAAAAAAATCTCACCCCAGGCTATTTTGAAGCTCCAGCGTGTTCCTTTTCATTCATATTTTTCAGTGTACTACAGGAACATTTGCACTTCTGAAATCTCCTCGTTGAAAACGTGTGAACTGCTCACCACTGAAAGGGAGCCTGAATTTCCGTGCATCATTTCCATTTGTCCTGTTTTGAGGTGAAGTAGTAAAGGAGAACGCCTGAGGCACTCCCAAAACAGAGGAAATCTCTCAAAACAAGCAGTGGGTGTGAAAAATCACAGCATCATTAAGGCTGGAAAAGACCTCCAAGAGCACCAAGTCCAGGCTGGCACCAGGATTCTAAGTGGGGATTTGCAGACGTGGAGAAATATGGAAAAGCTCTTGAACCACCACGAAGTTTGTTTCTCTCCCAGTGCCTGGGAGAGCACTGAGGACTTGAGTGGGAGGCAAAACTGAGGAAGGAAATCTGGGAGAGCTTTGGTGAGGAGGCAGAACTGAGAGGGAGGAAGGAGCTGTGAGATGCCAAGATCAAAGATCCCAGTGACCAAAGTTTTCTGCCTGCCACTGGAGAGCTTGGCCAGCTCCCACCAGCTCTCTGTTTTCTCCACCTAGTGCATTAAAAATCCGGTTTTTTTTTTCTTTTTAGTGATATAAAATACAGGACTATTTCTGTTCCAGTAACCACGGTCTAGAATGAGTAGTGCTGCAAAGAGATTGCACAGATTTTAATCCATGTAATCATCCTTAACCTTTCCTGCCTGGTAAATTGGTTCATTTCCTTTCATTCATGTATCTCAATTGATTTGATGTAAATATATACTTTTCTTGGCTTCTTTGCATGCTTATTTTTTTTTTTGTTTAGAAACAAAAGCAGCAATTAAAGAATGATAAAGCCATTACTAAGTAGATCACGTGGTGGTTTTCCTTTAGAAAGGAAAGTGTTACCACTTTGTGACTCAGGAGACTTCAGCCACAATAACTCCGAGGGCGAATTTAATGTTTTGTAAGCTGCTTGTATTAAATTTCCTGAACCTCCTGCTAAATCTCAGGCATTTCAGCTTCAGGGAAGGGAGGAGAGTGAACAGAAGGGAAAACGAGCTCAGGGCCGTGCTGGAAGTGGGGACAGACCCTGGGAGTGACAGAGCATTGGGAGGAGCAGGACTTCCAGTAAGAAAGAAACAATTTGGGGACCTTCCTGATTTCCAGTAGCAGCCCCCAGGGGATGGAGTGATTTAAAAACTGCTTTGGTTTGGGAAGGGAAAAGCCAGAGGAGGAAAGCAGCCCTGGGTTTGGAAAACGGGAGGGGGTGATGCTGCTGGCAGACCCACGGCCAGAGATCAGCCCTGGAGGGGTCTCGTGTCCACATCCACACGTGGCAATAGTCAGAAGGGACCTGGGGTTGAGGATCTGGGCTGCCTCATCCCCTGCCCCGGGGCCTCACCATGCTGGGGTTGCTGCCGGCAGCTCAAGTCCGATGGTGCCGTCAGGTAGAAGCTCCCAAATGGATTTCCTCCTCCTTCCCCCCCCAGAAGGGCTCCAGGAGCTGCTGCCAGCTCTGGCTGTGAGCTCCCCCAGGCCCCACAGGCAGCAGGACACGAGGCTTGGCCATCTCCACTGCAGCCAGGGCTGTGTCACCATCCCTGGAGCCCCTTCTCCCACCTCTGTCGACCGCCAGGTGACCAAGGTTCCCCCAGACACTCCTGCCCCTGATCCCGCTCTTCCTTGCTTGCAAGAGGAACCTTTTCCCAGCACGTGGCTGAAGTTCCCGTTCAGCTTTGAGCACTCAGGACTGGGTAAGCAAATCCAGACCCCTCCCTTTCCTTTCCATCATCAGAGTTTTGACCACACCTGCGGGTGAGGTCTGGGATGTCTCACAGGAGGGACATCCCTGGCGGTGTCACCTGGGGCTCTGTGGCCTTGTGTCACATCCATGGCCCCAGGCTGGGCTGCTGGCCACCCTGCCAGCCCTGTCCCAGCCCCACACTGTCCCAGAGCTCAGCTGCTGGGTCTGGCTGCTCCCCACAGCCCCGTGTCAGCAGGTGGCAGATGATGCTCTCGGGCTCCAAAGCTGTGATTTGTGGGGTGGGTGGGGACGAGAAGTTCTCTGCACGGGCCCGCCCTGGGGAGGCAGGAGCAGGGACTCTGGAATGGTAAACGGCAGAGGAGGGAGCGCAGACAGAGACAGATTATCCACACTGTCACAGGCAGGCGGGAGAGGCCAGCCGGGCAGGGATCGCTGCGGAGAGCTTGGGGAGCACACAGGGAAGCGTTTGCTCAGGCAGTGCCTGGGTAAACTGCGAAGCTCGCTGCCATGGAAAGGAAAAAAAATAATAAAGAAAGGCAAAAGAAGTGCAGGGAATTGAAAAGCAGATCAGACAGGCAAGTAATGGCACGAGAGTCCAGGTGCAGTGTCAGGTGTAGGAATCTCTCAGTGCCTTGTGAGAGGGGAAGGGAAGTGAAGAGATGGGGAAGAGAATTCTGTGCTTTCACGAGCCTTTTTTCCTGAGTCTCTCCTGCCCCAGAGGAGCTGCGGGGTGGGATGGGACTGGATGGGTCCATGGGAGCTTCCTGACCAAGGCAAAGCAGGGCCAGCAGGAAGTGGGGCACCCAGAGAGTTCCCAAAAAGGGAAATGCTGTCTGCAGTAGCTCAGGAAAACCAGGTCTCTGGGTGGGTGGTTTGTGCTGACAGCAACAGATCTAAATCTGATGATAATCTCTATAAAGAAATCACAGACCTAAAATTACCTTCTGTTCACATTCTGGCATAATTTTGATCCACACTGCAGTGGGGAGAGTCACCTACAAGGAGCTTGTAGGAATAGTAACGTGACGATTGTGCCTTGACACCCATTTGTGAGTCGAGTAGGGACTTTCAGAGCTGAAAGTCACAGCTGAGAGACAGCAGGGCCCCCTCCCCACAGCCCTCATCTACCCCTGCTCCCAGCAGGTGAGTCCACAGGCAGGGCACAAAGTGACATTTGGACAATGCTATCTGTCCCAAGTTTTGGGTTGGTCACTAAATCATCTCATCCAGGCATTGCTGGAGCAATAAAATCCTTCTGAGTGCTCTGGTCCCCCTAACCAGACTGGAATTTGGAAGGAAAAATCCACTCGATTACAGTGGGGAAGGCCAAATGTTATCCCAGGACTGAGATTGTGGGAAGGGTGGTGGGGGCAGTGGAGGGTGGTGATCCCTAGGGACACCAGGACTTCCTCCAGCTGGGGCTTACACTGGTGTCCCCACATGCCTGTCCTTTGTCAAACAATCCTCCAGCCCCACAGGGTCTCCAGATCTCCTCCAGCCCCACAAACTCCTCACATCCCCTTCAGCTCTACAAGATCCCTGTGTCCCCACCAGCTCCAACTCCCCATATCCCCTCCAGCCCCACAAACTCCCCACATCCCCTCCAGCCCCACAAACTCCCCACATCCCCTGCACTTGGCTTCCACACGCAGGAGAGAGGGAAATCAGAGGGACAACTCCGCTTTCCCAAGCGAGAACTGCTGGATGATGTACGATCGGATATTTGCAATAAACAGCTTTTGCTCTTCAACAGCTAAGCCTGAACCACCTAATCAATACCTCAAAGAGCTTAAAGAGCTCGCCAGGCCTGGATTGTTGTTGTTGCTGTCCAGGCCGATGTGGCCGGTGTCGTTTTGGTAACAACAATCATGGAATGTGTATGAATTCCATGAGCCGCTCCACTAATGAACATCTGCAGGCTGGAAAGGAAATCACAGAGCAGAGAGACAGACAAGCGGATCTTTAAAAGAGTCCCCAAAGTCGTTAGCAGGCTCTGAGCACCAAAACAGCCCTTGGATGGATGGGTGTGAGGAAAAGCAGCAGGTAATTAGGGCCTGACGTGATGGGCTGGGAAAACACGAGCAGGATCCAATCCCTGCTCTGCCCTGCCCCACACTGGAAACGTGGACTTTAATTGATTTTGCAGAGATTGGTGCAGATTGCCTTGGCTGGATTGGGACCCAGGGCTGGCAGTGCCCACCCAGAGGGGCAGCTCAGCCAGGGGTGAGAGCCCAGTCACACTTTGGGGCTGGACATCAGTGACCCAAGCCCAGACTCGTGCCACAGCAGGAGCTGCTCTCTGTTCCATGGTCATTGCCCAGCTGGGTTTCCCAGGGGCTTGGGAGCACAGGGAATGGCTGAAAGCCAAACATTCTGAATGACAGAACTGAAATCTGTTTCCATTCCCACCTCCATCAGAGGAAACTGGGAGAGCCTGGCCCTGGCTGAAGAAGGGGAGGGAGAAAATCCCTGTGGCTGTAGAGACTCAGCAGGGATGGAGGGGAGGGAAGGAGATGCAAACAGGCTGTTCTCATCAGTTCTCAGTGAAAGGACACCAAAAAGTGAATACAAAACTGAAATGCAATTTAAATTCCATCCAGACACAGAAAAGCTTTTCTCTTGTCGTGTCCTAACCCCACCTGGGCCTGGACTATCAGTGTAATCACCCTGCCCTGAGCTGGGTGGGGCTGGGTGCTCTCCAGAGGGGTCTCTGTTCCCTGTGATGCTGAGCCTATAGAACAGAATCCCAGAATAATTCATGTTGCAAAAGACCTCCAAATTCCTCGAGTCCAACTGTGACCAAACCCCACCTTGTCAACCAAACCAGAGCACACCCAGTGGTTAAATCTCAAGTTCTGCCAGAAAAGCCACGTTCTGCTGTCTGGAGCAGAGGGAATCTGCATTGATTGTTGGGGCTGGGCTGGGATGAATCCCTCCCTTCCCTGTTATCTCCCGGTTCCTCCCTTATCACCTGGCAGCTGAGACCAGGCTATCTCATAGCAGTGATGCCACACAACAGAGCTGTGGAATTTTCCAAGCAGCCCAAGCCCTACTTGGCAGCCCCTGGGGAGGGAATCCAGACAAACTGGATCACTCTGGGTTACTCCACGCCCTGGCTGTATGGAAAACAATTGGGAAAAAAAATGGAAGAAAGGGGGGAAAAGCCCCAGAGGAGGTGGAGGTGGGGTTATGGAAAGCTTCCCTTGCTCACCGAGCTCAGCCCTTGCAGAGACTCTAACCTAAATTAATAGATCCTCTGGGGTGTGCAAAACTGGGCTAATATTTTGCAAGAATAGCTCTCCCCTGCCTCTTGCCCTCCAGTATGATGAAGACAAAATGCCTTCATTATTGCAGCATTTAACAGTGTGCAGTGTTTATGAAGAGGCTGGAGGATGTGAAGGAATCCAAACCAATTACATTAATCTCCCAGCAAATAAAGCTGCAAATATTTACCTTCACTACACTGCTTTATCTTATTGGACAAGCTCTGGAATTAATCTAAATCCAGTCCTTTAACCTTGCTGGATGGATTGCTCTCCCTGACATCAGGAGGTCACCCAGACTCCACAGGGCTCCACAGGCAGACCCCAGCTCATCCATATTTTGCATTTTGGGCACTGGAGCCCTGTTTAAATCTCCTCCATCCCTTGCAGTGCTCTAGGAGAAGCTTCCCTGTTGGAATCTAAAAAGCAGAGAGCTCTCAGAACACTGGGCTTGAGAGCTAAAGTTTTGAGTTGAATACAGGGCTCAATCTGAGACTCTGGGAAAAACTAGAGTTTTTTAAAAAACTGAACTAAAAAACTAAAAACTAACAAAACTAAACTAACCCACCTAAAAAAATTGCTAAAATCAGATATTAGAAGCAAAAATGTAGATTTGTAGTTTAAGTAAAAACTAAGTACTAACTAAGTTAAGTACTAGAAAGTTTAGAGTTTAAAGTTTAAGATATAGGAGTAGTTATAAAGATAATACGAAGTTTTAAAATGTAGTATTATAGGTTTGTGTGTCATTAGGTGATTGGTTAAGAAATTCTGCACTGTGGCAAAACGTATAAAACAAAATAACTGATTATTGGGTTAAAAACGTAAATATCCTTGGTGGGGTATTTTATTGGTTAATAAATCCTTAAAAGGTCTTGTAACCAGAGGTCTTGTGACCTTCTGAACCTCGAGGTAGAGATGTGAGCAGAACTCACCCTCCCTGCCTGTGTGGAAGATAAGAAGAAAATGAACTTCACCGTCTAAAGCAGCTCAGAAGCCCCGTCTCTAATTTATAAAATTCATTAAATGCCCAGTGCTTTCCCTGCCTCCACGTGGTGGTTGAGGAAGGTGCTGCAGTGCAAGAGAAGTGCAGAACCACCCATCCCATGGTTAACCAACAGTGCAGCAGTGTCAGATTTTATGCAAGGCTGTTCCTGGAGTGATGTCAGCTCATCAGCACGAGACCTTTCCTCACAGGAATCCACTGATCCAGCCCAAGCTCTCCCCGTGCCCCAGGCAAGTCCCACGCCTGCTACAAATTCTCTGGCATCTCCACATTTTGCAAAACTAGACCTTGAAATTCATGCCCTGAATTCTGGGCCTGTGTACACAGAACACACCAAGGCCCTTCTGCCCATCGCAGTCTCTGAGGGTGAGGCTGCCCCGCCTGTGGTTCCAAACTCCCCAGATGTGTCCAGCTGTGTGCAGCAGTTCCTGGGGTGGCCTTTCAGAGAATCTCAGAGTCACAGAATGGTTGGGGTTGGAAGGGACCTTAAAGATCATCTAATTCCAGCCTAATTCCAGAGGGGGACACCTCCCACTCTCCCAGGTTTCTCCAAGCTCCATCCAGCCTGGCCTTTGGTGCCAGATCCCAGGGTACATTCTCAGGACAGCATTTAGGCACTCTTCTCTAAAGCCCATCAGCACAAGTTGTCCTGAAGAATGTTACCTGAGTGTTCTGGAATATCAGAGTTCCCTTCAGCTCAGCTCTGCCAGGCTGTGCAAGTCAGCCCCTGGAGAGCTTTTGAGTTATTTTGTGTAAACACTCTCAATCTCCAGATCTTGGCAATTGGTGCTTTATTTATTTAATGTCTCCTCCTTACACCTTGGAACAGCATTTTGCTTACACAAGTCCCGAAGCAGAAGAGGGAAAAATCATTCCAAAGGTGCTGTGTAACAGCTCCTTCCTGTCCATTTAGGCAATTTATAGTGAAACCAGATAGCTTTGAGTAGACAAATCCATTCCCTCAATAGTTTATATCCCATAATAGTTTCTTCCTCTCATAAATTTAACTTACATATGAGAAATCACATCAATTCTCCAAAAACCCTGTGAATTTCATCGATGGTAGAAGAGTGATTTGAGCACAACAGAGAGAAGAGAAGAGAAGAGA
>WAAG01035073.1:0-30208 GCA_013390105.1 Tichodroma muraria | reverse complement strand
CCCCAACTGACCAAAAGGATATTCCAGATATCCGACATCATGCTCAGTTTATAAAGATGGGGGAAAGAAGGAAGAAGTGGGAACATCTGAAGTGAGGGTGTTTGTCTTCCCAAGTAACCTTTATGTGTGATGGGGCCCTGCTCTCCTGGAGACAGCTGAACACCTTCCTGCCCATGGGAAGCAGTGAATCAATTCCTTGTTTTGCTTTGCTTGTGTGTGTGGCTTTTGCTTTCCCTATTAAACTGTCTTTATCTCAACCCATGTGTTCTCCAGCTTTTATGCTTCCGATTCTCTCCTTGATCCTGCTGGTGGGGCAGTGAGCAAATGTCTGACCTCAGTTAACTTGGTTAATTAACCACAGACCTTGGTTACTGGCTGGGGTGAAACTGTGACACCATTTTCATTTCTTTGACATACCTGGTAAATGAGGTTTGCAGATATTTGTTTTTTCAAGCTCAAATACGGACCACAGAGGTAAATACGTGTCTTCAGAAACTCTACTCTGAAAAAGAAGGACTAAAAAGAAATACTGTCCTACATCTAAGAAATAATTTCTCAATATGATGTATTATCTTAAGATACTATCCTATAAGACTCCCACTAATATCTTGTTAACGTGACAGAGCCTGAAGCTCCAAACATATTATACTTTGATTTGAAGGACACCAAATGTCAGTACATTTGAAAGTAACTACTAAGACTGTATTACTTGCTTTTCTGATTTGAATTAAGTATATATGAAGTTTTTTGTATAAAATATATGCAACTAAGGCACTTGGAAGAAAATGGAAAGCAAGTATTTTTAGCATTCTACAGAGTTACACTATTAACTGCTCAAATATTAGTATAAATGGCATAACTAGCAGAATATATAAAATAGCTCCTTTTATGAAATGCCATTTGAAAATAAACAGCTGGGACATTTTGAACTAACAAACAAACATTCTGAACTAACAAAATGTTTGGCAGTTCAGAAATTGAACTCGCTTTTACTGTAACCCTTAGAATGACTGAAGGCCACCTAGTCCTTGTTCTCTTGTGGTAACCAGAACTGAACAGGGCACTGGGTTGTTACATTAGGCAGAAGTACAGCATGTCTGTGATATCTCCATGATTTCTCACTCACAAAAGCACTAAATTATTTAGCATTCATTCGAATTAGCAGTGGCTAACGAGAGAGCATAATGTGCAATATTGCTTTTGTGAAAATACAGACTGGTTTTGTTCAATAAAACTGTAACAAGTAATACAGCACATGGACCTTACTGAGGTATGGATAGCAAACTAACTTGAGAATTACCCTCTGAAATGGATGCACCTATTTAAGGAAATAGCCATTTAGGTTAAGCAGCAGTTTGACATTTTTATAATTTGCCTTCTTTCATATCAGAAATGGAAAGCTCTTGTTGGCAGATGATTTCATCAATTAAAGGCATTTATAGATTTGCATCCATACTTTGAGAGAGAAAAATAAAGCTGATGTATTTTTCACTGGGGTATTATATACACCAGAATACTGAATTTCTTCTCCATGCATGCCTTTATGAATTTTAGCCGAGTGTAAAAATAGAGGGATTTGGTCCTTCTGATAGGCGAAATTCACTTACTTTCACAAAGAAAAGACTTACTTTAGGACTTACTGGAAAAAGCAAAAGTTTTTTCTTAAATTTTGCCTACTATGAACAAAGGCACTTTACACTAGGATTTGTGAATGTTCCCTCTCATTCACTGACTGTAGTCAAGTACAGAGACTTTATTATTTCTACCTGTGGAAGAAATCCTGATCTCAGTCAACAGTGTTCACCTGGGCTTCTGAAATACTCGTTTTATGCTGATCTAGCTAGGAATTTTTTCCTATTACTGATAATTTAATATTCCATATCATTATTTCCACCTCTCTGTAACTATTGAGTGACACACTAGTTTGGAATTTTCCTGTATTTCTTTTACAGGCATATTAAATAAATAAATAAGGAACATACTTGACTGTGGGTTTTTGGGTTTTTTTGCCTGCTATGGAAGTTGTTTAATGTGACATTTCAAGAGACTGCAAATTTTCATTTTCAGTGTGGTTGAGCCTAAATATATTTTCAAAGGAAAGAGCATTCTGAGGAGTGGCTGTCCTCTCAAAACTGAACAAGTTATGTACTTTCTAAAGTAGTATTTACTTTAACCAAAAAGTGATGAAAAATTTGAATTCTTGGATAGGAAACTAGCTGTGATATTCAGTTCAGTGCTGTCTCCCCAGTTTGAGTTTGATTTTTAATGCAGCAGGAAGTTGCATTTTTGCAGAGAGAAAAATCCACGTTAACACAGGCTGTGAAGAAAACTCATTGCCTGATAAGGAGAATAAATGGAGCATTTAATTGGATTACATTAGATTCTTAAATAATGTGTGCCTTTAAAAGCCTCCTATGTATTATGGAGCTATGATAACTTAGGTATTAAAGTTACTGTCAAAAGTAACATCAAATACTTTACAAGCACGACAGTACAGTTCCCCATATGGAAACAGAATAGCTGTTTTCCAGCGTGAGGGAACCTTTCATCATATCTTTTTCTTGTATGTATTAAAGACTTCAATTCAATGTCATTAGAACCCAGTTTGTAATTTTGCACGTCTGGAGATCATCCCATCCAACACCTTGATGAACATAAGTTCAGCTACTTGGCTCTTCAGGGCTGTGCCCAGTTGGAATTTGGCCATCCTCAAAGACGGAGATTCCAAAACGTCACTGGGCAACATCCTCCAGTATTCATTCACCTTTACTGTATGATTTTCTTTTCATCAGATAAACTAGAACTTCCCATATTTTAACCTGTGCCCAAGTACTTCTCTCATTTACTTTTCTTATAATATTCTTTGAAAACCTCTGTTTTTCTTTTTTTTTTGAACATTACTATTGTAATGCTTAGCTCATCTGTCTCTCCTCTTTTTCCCCTTTTGCCTTTTAAATTTCACATAACATTTAAGTGAATATCAGCTCTTCCATTTTTGTGGCTTAAATGAGTAGTATAGAGAATCCTACTGCACACTAACTGTGCAATTTTATAATTACCTGAAAACCATCTAGAATGTAATCTCTTCAGGCACCTGCTTACACAGGTTGGAAGAAAAATTCATGTATAATGCACTCCTACAGAAATGGATTGTCTTGATTTCAAGTGGGAAATAAGCAGAAGCAAGTGAAGCAGAAGCAGAAATCTCATATTCATGCCAATGCAGCTACACGAGAACATCTGAGAAGAATATTCATTATCCAAGTAACAGACCTTCAAATACAAAATTATTCATGAGTTATCAGTGTGTCTGGAAATACAGCTTTAATAGACACAACCCACCTGCAAAGCTGAAGAACTCCTCATGTGCAGGATGCATAATCCTGTTTGCACTGAAGCAAAAACCAGCTGAGTTTCTAGGCTTCAGTAGGAAAGACGATATTCTCTGGAGTTTAGCTCACTGGAAATGATGCAGATGGCTTTTCTCTTATTTTTTAATGTTACATATGAACAGGTACATTACATAACCAAAGCATAACATTTAGATTACTACATGTGGCCACGACAGCAGTTCCAGGGTTGTTTTTTTATTGCTTTGAGGTTAAATGAGTTTAAAGGCAAATGGCTCCCAAATGTATTCCATAATGGCTAACTTTAAATATTTTACTTTCCCTATTTTCATTATCAGCTCCAATAACAAGAAAATTTTAAGCCTGTGTGAAGTGACATTATACATCAGGCTGCAAATCTCAGCTCCCCAACTATGCTGCCAAAGGCCCATGTGCTGCCTGGTGCAGTCACTGGTTGGAGTCTGGCTTTTGAGGTCTTTTGGTGTGTTTGCCTCTGTGTTTCTGTGGGGTTGCTGGCAGAATCACCACATGCTGGGATGCAATTTCTCTCCGTAATAGGCAGTAGGGCGCTGTAGTTTAGTGGCTCAGACTTGTGAGAAAAGCCATGCTGAAACACATGGGTGTTTTGGCTGTTGCAGAACAGGGTGTGCACAGTGCCAAGGTCTTCTCCGCTTCTCACTCATCCCCTGCGAGTACAACAGGGGTGCATAAGAGCTTGGGAGGGCTCACAACCAGCAGGTGACCTGAACTAAGTAACCAAAGAGATGTTCCATGCCATATGATGCTCTGTTCAACAGTGAAAGGAAGGGGAGTGTGTTTAAGGTAAAGTTGCCTATCTTTTGCTCGGGAACTGGCTGTCCATTGGCCTGCCCATGGGAGGTGGTGAATGATGGCCGCTCCCATGCTTTTTTGTTGTTTCCTCTTTCTTCCTTCCCTTCTCTCTTTATTGAATTGTTTTCACTTTGACCCATGAGTTTTCTTGCTGTTAGTCTTGCTTTCTTTTTCCCCATTCCACTTGGGTGGGTAGTTGGGGAGGGAGTGGCCGTGTGATACTGTCTTAGTTTGGAAGACAGGTATCTGCCAGGGAAAACAGGAGCCCCTCTGGGAATGGAGAATGCAAAACCTCTCCCCTCCGAATTGTTACAATCCCGAAATTGAAGGACTGTCAGGCAAAGATGTGAGGGGATAGGAATAACAGTTCTTTACTACTGCACAGAACAAGATAAACAAAACAACAACAATAACTATGGCATTAACAACAAAAGAGAATCAGGGCCCAGTGAGTCTTTCACCGCAGGCACTTTCCCCTTTGGTGCAGTCACTGTCACAGGAACCCGGGGTGAGCAAAAGTCCCGGGGTGCTGCCCGAGCTGTGTCAGGAGCTCGGCGGGGATTGCTGGAGCTGTGGAAAGGTCCCGGCAGCAGCAGGGGGTGCGGGACCCGGCGTGGGGAAACCAGAGCAGGAGCGAAGGAACGGCGGGCGCGGGCACCGCGGCAGCGTGGCTCCAGCAGAGCAGGGAGAGAGCAGGATCCGAATTCCCGGGCACACACGGACAGACGGTGCTGGGTCACTCCGAGCTGGGCTCCGGTGGTGCCGGGGAAATCTCTCCGCAGTGAAAAACCAACAGCCTCGCTGTTCCCTCCAAGAGAGCAGCTCTCCCAGAGAGAAGTCCCCCTCTCCCCTGATTTTTTGGCCATTTCCTTTGTCATTCCTGAGCACCCGTAAGTACCCAGTAATTAGTTCCCTAGCAATGTATGGGGGAAAATTCTGTAAGAAGAAACTCAACCCCCAACAGATGCTTAGCTCCCTACTGGGCTTATTCTACAGCACACTGTGTGCCAACTGGGCAGAGATGGTAAGAGATCACCAGAGATGGTGAGAGTTGGTGAGCTGCTGGGCAACCGGTGAGATCTGCTCAGAGAGAGTCACTCAGCCCATTTCCCCATCTCAGGAATAACCAAAGAGCTCTCATGTAGTAGTCCTACAAGCCAAAGCTGGATGAGGCCAGTGACCTATGCAAAAAGAAGGTCAAAAACTCAGTATAACTTCTACACCACTCCATAAAAAGAAAAAAAATATATAAAATTACCAGAAGCTTGCTCCTCAAAAAAACCCCTGAAAAAACAAAAAACAAATTCTCAAAATATAACCTCTTTAAGAAATCACTCACCATGTTGGATGTGAAGGTGAACATGCCTGGGAAGTTTCACATGCAATTGAAAGGACCATCCTATTACTACAGTAATAATGACATTAGTATGTTGGTACCAGGACAGAATGACAGGAAAATATTTTGGAAAATATGTGCAATAGAAAATATTTATAAAAGCTATACTATAAACTAACCCTTTAACTTTGTACTCACTAGTTCAACAAAGAGTACTGCCTAAAAGAACTGAAATTCGCCTAAGAAATGGTATAAGGCTTAACAAGAATCTTCAGTGAAGAAGAAACAAAGCGTGACTAGTCTAAAGTGAGACTTCCAAAAGTTTACTCATTATGGCCATACACTGAAAGACACAAATTGTGAGTTTCTCACAGTACACTGAAAACACTTGTGTCTCTTAGAGACACCAAACAGCCTACCTGGAAAGGCAATCCCACGCTGAGTCGCAAGTTCACCTTCTCTGCTCAAGTTTCATGGCTGCTTCCTACATGGGTACTTCCACTTGTCTTGAGAAGCCATGCATGGGAGACCACTGGCACTCATGGCTCTGTCTCAGAGCTGTGCAGACACTTGATTTCAGTAAGCAGAAGCCCACACAGCCATGAGGCATGGGTCTGACTGGCTTAGGAGCTAGCTTCCTGTCATATGACTACCGATTCTTATGAAATGGATTGGTATA
Source organism: Tichodroma muraria (assembly GCA_013390105.1). Lineage (NCBI taxonomy): Eukaryota > Metazoa > Chordata > Aves > Passeriformes > Sittidae > Tichodroma > Tichodroma muraria. The sequence goes on along the minus strand of WAAG01035073.1, from coordinate 24,012 downwards.
CTTTATCACAAGTTTTAGACAAAACATCCTTTACTCCCAAGAAACTCACAGTGATAGAAATATGCTCAAAATAAGGACATGAGGTGATAACTGGGATCCACTGAAGTCACTGGCAAAAGTCCCTTAATGTTCAGAAGCAGCAGAAAGTCACTTTGTATGGATTCAAAGCTGGTAAGAAGGTTACACCATAGGAGAAATTAGCAAAGAGTAAGTGGGAATTTAAGCAATAGTCTTCATGTTTCAGTCATTTATTCATCAAAACTTCCCTCCAGCGAAAGCTTAAAAGTAAATACATATTTCTTGACCCACTGACTTAATAGGTATCCAAAGCAGACATGTTGGACTTGGTGACAAACTAAACTAAAACTGAAATGAATTTAAGCAAAAGCTCTTGGTGGCTGAGGCAGGGAGATGTAATTCACCTCCCATGCAGTCAGGGTCAGATTATGTGCTAGAAATCCTCTGATGGATTCAAAGATGGAGTTTTAAACCTTTCACTTCAATACAGAGTGTCACAGATCCTGTACACATTGCCAAACAAAATGTTGAACCAGGTTCCAACAAGGTGGCAAAAGCAGGGTCTAGGGAATGGTGCAGCAACTAACCAGCTCTCCTACCCACCACTTAGCAATGTGGAACCACATGAGTGAAGGCTTGTTTGGCTGCTGTAGCTCTTTCAAACTGCACTTCTCCATATCCACTATGCATCACATCAGTGATGCTCTGTGTCTACTAACCATCACTTCCACCAGTTTGGAGATGACATATTATGTCACAGAGATATTTGGCTGCTGATAAGCTTGATGTCTGAAATGAATATTAAGAATTGAATTCATCTGAATAAATTTTTATAGCAGCAGCTATGAGAGACCAGTTTCGTATTACCCACTGCTCCAAGCTATCTTGGCTGTGGAGAAGGAGACAGGAGCACAAGTAAAACTAAGATATGGAGCTGATCCACCTCTACATTACAGTCCATTTATGTTCATAAATGAACACATGTTCTCTGAAAGCCTGTTCTCCTCTTTTTTCCAAAACTGAGAATGTCAAGGTTTTGTCATGTGCCATCTCTTGCCTGCTCCAATAAACTAAATAAGCAACAGCAAAAAAACCCCAAACCCAAAACAAAACCAAAATACACACAAGAAAACCCTCATGCAGTGAAACTGGAACAGAAGTGTAATTTTTTAGCCATGGCGCATATATACGAGAGGCAATGACACAGTACTTCAATCTGTATTGTCTATATAAAACATTTATTTTTAAGCTCTATAATGGTATTATAGAAATACATACAATATTTTATAGTGTATTTTAGTGTACTCACTGTGAAAATAACACATTTAAGACAGGTATTCCTATGTCCAAACGTTTTAAATATATGCACTTCTTTGCCTTGCAGTATTATGTTACTTTGAAAAACAAAATACCAGTATTTTATTCCTTGGTCCTTGCCAGAATCTTCTCATTCAGATTTCCCTGGGTCATCTCGGGTGCTCACTGCTGTGGGATATTCTATAAAAACCACGAGAAGTCCGTAGATTTGTAGATTTCCTATATTTGCTTGCATTCATGTCTAGTGCACATCGCTTGCCGTTCAATCCTCCAAGTGCCTTCTTCGTAAGTACAGTGACATATAGTGCATTCATCAGTTTTCACCTCCCGGCCTGCTGGAATGACAAGGGTTTCTGCAAAGCAGTTTGGGCCTGAAAGAAGGAGAGAGTTCATTATGTGACACCACCAGCACACTGCAATCCAGCCTAGCACAGTTCCAGACCCGGGCATGGAAAACCTATTGCAAAGTGAGCAACACTGGGCATGTTAAACAAACATGGGCATCGTGCACAAGGCACAAAAGCAGTAAAGAATGCAAGGACCCTGCTTGCCAAAGTGGCTGGATGTTTCTGGCAGGGACTGTCCCTGCCGTCTGTGCAGGAAGGTGCAATAAAACCTTTTTGTGCCACATGCAACTGTGACAGGGACCTGGGCACACCCTGATGGTGCAGATGAACATAGACTGAAATTAGAGAAAATGCCAGCTCTTGATAATTCAACAGTGCCACTGTAAGCTACTAGAGAGCTGCTTATACATTTTATTACTTTCTTCCCATTGGAAGCATTTTAGTTTCTGTAGTAATCATAGTATCACATTAGTTTATCTTCCCTTTCATGAGAAAATAGTCTATTTCCAGCAGAGTGGAATAGGCTTCAGCCTCTTCGGAATGAGGACACTTTTCATGTACAAAATTAAATATTCCATTTTCTGTAAGTCTTCAAACACCTCTTTTCATAGTACACTGAAATAACTTTATTTCCAAGGATGAGGCAGGAGAAAAACCCACCAGGCACAACGTTCAGAAGACCAATCTGCTTCTTTCAAAATGCAGTGAGGGCTGTATTATCTGTATTTCTGTCACAAAAGAAATCTATTTCTGCCTTGAAAATCCACATGCACTTGCAAAGCAGCATTAAACCCTCCAACCATGTATCTATCCACTGTCATGCTCCCACTGGAACTTGGTCCTTCCATTCAATGAGCACACACAGAAGCTGCTCAGGCACAGCCTGGCCACTTCAGGGCACTTTGGCACCTGTCATCCGGGCAGGATTTGTAGGAGCGGCCAGGATACACTGACCTGATACTGCTGAAATTCTTGAAGGCTATGCATGCACAAAACACTTGCTGACTGCCAGCCTGTTTTCCATACAAGTAAATATATTGCAGATGGGCTCAATCTTCCATCACTGAGGGTTTAGTCCAAGACCTGCACCAAAGAGCACAGCTTCTTCTACAGAAATGTAGCCCACCTCCTGGGCTGCGCATTTTAAAGCACAAACCAAATAGCTCACAAATCAGTTTTAACAGTTACCTCATTGAAACAGGTTACATCCTTGTGGGCACTCAACAGCCTGAGAATTAGATGCCAAACTGCCATAAAGAAAGCCTCTCCTCACTGAAGAATTACCTCTAGAAAGGACCTGCAAGACCTGCAGAAATTTGCCTCCCCAAGTTGTACACCTTCTTAATGCTCTGAATATTTAAGCCCATACTTTGTTTTCATAGAATCACAGACTGCAGAATCATTAAGGTTGGAAAAGATCTTTAAGGTCACTGAGTCCAACTGTTAACCCAGGACCACTGTGCTCACCACTAAACCATGTCCCCAAGTACCACATCCACATACCTTTTGAAAACTTCCAGAGAGAGTGATTCCACCACTTCCCTGGGCAGCCTATTCTAGTTTTGGAACTGACTGTTGACAATTACCTCCAACAAGTGTCTTCTTCCACAATTCTGGGTGACTTCCTGACCATTTGGATGCAGGAAGTGCAGCAAAATACAGCATATCTCATCTAAAATCACCTGCTTTTCTATCCTAATGTTACTGTGATACTTCTGTGTTTTCACTCCCTCCCTCTGTCCATGAAAAGTATTACTGAGCTGGAAACACTGGAAGGAGGACTTTTGGGGTGGAAGCAATGCTCCTGGGTTCCCACTGCATACTGGGAGGTGCCCTGGGTTTCAACCAAGGTAAGGCAGAGTTAACCATGCTGTCCTTGATGGAACTTTGTTTAAAATATTTGAATGCTGATTTGTATAATTCTGTTTCTGTGAAATACAGTATTCTTCTTGCACCTAATAAAGTTTCATCCAAAAATGAGTTCACCTGCACATTAGGTAAAGATACCTGAATGTTTTGTATGCTGGACTATAAGAGCCCCATGATTTACAAAGCTATATGATATAAAGAGTTAAAATATTAAAAGCAGAATCTACTGTCCATGGAGAATTTCTATGAAACTTACAAGACCACTTGAAATTTAAACACTATTTAAAAGGCATCATAGGAAAAAAAGTGATGCCAATCCCTTGTACAGGATTTATTTCATTCTGGAAAAGCAAATGTTAGAGGTTATACTTGGTTATAAAAACCAGCTGGGGAATAAAGTAAAAAGGGTGCAACACACATAATATAATTCACTTGGATTCAGAATGTAAATGCCTCCAGTCACAATTAGCAACACTTTAATGTCATGTGTGATGAGTCCTCTTCACACCAGAAAGTTATTTAATGTAAAGATTCAACAAGTTAGACCTCAACTGTTAAACTATTTTATATTGGGGTAAGTAATTGCTTTGGTAAATCTACAGAAGAGCAATAACCATCTACCTGAGAAAGGAACCTGAAAAAAATAAATGGCAGCAACAAATGTTGTTTTAGTACCATGGAACTTCTCCTTAGAAAATTGCCCATTTTCTGATTCTGCATTTGTACCCATCATTACTGTAAGGGCAAATCTTATATTGTACTTAAGCTGACAACTTTCTGCTGGCATCCCTGCCCTCACCTTTTTCTCTGCAATACCGCACCCAATGTTGTGGGTAATGTTACAGAAAAGGTCATGAATGAAAAGGCTGAACTGACTGGATTACTGAAACATCATGCACATAAATGTCAGTGCAATATAGTGTCCAAACAAAGGAAAATTATTCCACAACTCTCCTTTTATTATTTCTCCAAACTCAGGGAAAATAACTCTGAGCGTCACCTCAAACCCTCATTCAATTTTGAAGCTGTGTGAGCTTGTCCTAGCTCTTGGTGACATGTGGCTCCCTTCCCACCAAGCAGGGAATGTTCATCCCGTTCCTCTTCCTCTGAGGAGCAGACACAGAACACAGACTGACATGGCTGGACTGGTGAGGCCAGCCTGCAGTGACAGGGTATACGTGGGACAGCACTGGTGGGACCCTTGGTGGAGGGCAGCTCTGGCTACTCCTGTGCCTCCAGCAGCCTCTCCCTGGCCCCTGCCTGTCACGCAATCACAGAATATTCTAAGTTGGAAGAATCCCACAGGGATCATCAAGTCCAGCTGGAGGGACAATGATGATGAAGCCACTAATGATTTTCTGCCTGTCTAAAAGGACAGCAGGGAAACTGAGGAACTGAAGACTTTGAATAGACAGTAGAAAGGCCAGGAGACATGGCAGGCACACAAAGGCTGGTTTTAAAAGCTTAAGAGTGCCTTTTCCACGGTCTTCCTTTGGAGAGGGAAGTCCTCCACATTCAGAGTGGATGAGCTGCCTCAGTGGCAAGGCACTTGCTGAAACTACTGCTTTACTTAAAACTGGGCAGTTTATATTGATTTAGCAAGATTTTCAAAAGGTAAGCTATTTTTGAGTTTTTAAGTTTGCAAAATTACCTGACTTAGCACATGAAAAACATTTCCAAGTAAATTGGGACTGTTCCACTCCCACAGCAGTGGTGGGCTTTCTCACTGATGCTGCTGCTGCAGGAGCAGTGAATTTGCTCTCCTTGGTCTATAAAGGAGCTTGCTTGCTTTCTGAGCTCCTTCTTGGCTACACAACTACTCTGCCCAACTTCAGCACTGGTACTTGCTCAGTGCAGCACTGGCTGGTTTTCTCTGCAGTATAAACCTCCTGGCCCCATCCCCAACTGTGTATGCTTACGTAAGCACTAAGGCAGCCAGAGGTGCTGCACTTCTTCACAGCACATGAAGATCCTGCTGTATCACTCTTAAATCTGGCAGAAAATGTATTATGACATACTGTAACAATTCTGAGTGCAGCTTGAAATCTATCATGACGTTGTTTGTTTTCCTAAAGTATACAACTGGTGCTGTCAGACTCCACTCGAGCCATACCATGCTGGTATCAGCACAGATTTCTTTCCCAGGGCTAAGGCACAGTTGCTGCCATTGCGGTGATGTCTCAAAGCAGCAAGTTCAGTGCAAATCCTCAGTTCTCACACTGAGCACCAGACTGGCATGCAGCTCTTGGCTTCCCTGCATCTGAAACAGTGAATCCTAGCTTTCAAAAGCAACACTTTTACTGGCATCTAAAGAAGGCAGATCCAGGTGGTTAATTCATTGAGCAATTATAAAGAGATCCTCATCTTGGAAACACTTAAAAACTAAAAATGTTTCAAAATATTATTGGGGTAAATGCTGCTATTGTTTGGTTGTTTTTTTTTTAATCATTTCATTGGTCCCATGGAAAGTTTCCAATGACTTATATGCTATGCTTCAGTGTCGACAAAGCAACAATCTAATTAAAATGCAAATATTTTTATCCTGGGAGGAAACAGCTGATGCCAATTCTCAGCAGAGAATGCTCAAGCCACTCACCTACAGAAGGACCTGTAACCTTGACAACCTTAGAAGTGCCCCTCTGAAACTACTCCTCCCCTCCTTCCACAAAACCCCAGCTGTATGTACGGAGCTGTTCCTGTTTCCTCTTCCTCCTGCCCTTGCTTTTGTATGGGCACATGTTCCAATCAGTTAAAAAATATAAGATACAGCAATTTGCTAAATTATGATTTAATGAACTGTTTTCATCATGTGTTAAACCGAATCACGGACAAAGAAATCTGTTCAACTGCAAGCTAAAGTGCTTGCCTGGAGAATAAGTCACAGTGGATTTTTGCCAATTAAAACTACAGTGACAACCTCTGTAATACAACACTTTGATGTAAGACTGCTTTGGGCTCTCGTTTGTACTAAACTTCCTCACAGCTGCCTCTCTAATAGCTCCTTGCAGCAGTCAAACAGGCCACTTCCAAGGCACCTGATGGCAGCCCCATCTACCCTGACAGTTTTCTGGCATTCATCACTGGCATCACTCATTCTGGCATCAGTCATGGGCTATTAGAGCACTTTGTAAATTACATAACCTCAATGTTTAGTTTACCCCCTTGGTTTTATTTACTCTTTTTTTTTCATTTTTCATGGAGACAGTTCCAATGGTTAAAACGTGGAAAGAGAGGTCCTACACTTTGCCCTGCAAGTGTTGAGAACCATGACAATATACAAGAAGGAGCTGTGCTGGCTGAGATCAGAGGTCCACATGCACCAGCAGCAGCCAGAATGAGATGCATGGGGAAGTACACAGGGACAGAGCAAGCACACAAATCTAGCTTCCAGCACTGTCTGAATCGGAGCTTTAGTAAATGGCTCCTCCTTGCTGTGTTAGTGCAGTTAATGGATGGAGTTAAAAGGTTACTTTATGATCAACCTCTCCAGCATCCCGCTGAGCTCAGATAAACAGAATTTGTTTGCAAGGAGATCCACATCTATTGTGCACAGGGTAGAACAGCCTTCTTTTTTTGTCCACCCACTACCTAAACTTGGTATTCCAAAATCCTCATAGTGGAAGAGGTGGTAACAATCATCCCCACCTCTGTCATGCTGTTCATGATCTTATTGACCTGCATCACGCTTCCCTCGCATCCCATTATCTCACCTGCAGATGAGGATGCCAGTTCTGCACCCTCACTGTCCCTGCTGAGCTCCCCACACCTCCCCCAGTTCTGCTACCTCTTTTTGGGGCTGTGAGGATCAGACCTGTGTACCACACACAAATTGTAGAAACACTATGGACCTGTACAGTAGTACAATGATATTCCCTGTTTTGTTTCCTATTTTCCTCCTACTTCCTGACATTTGCCTTTCTGTTGTGACAACTGATGAGAACGCTGAGCTGACATTTTCATTACACTTACGGATTTTACACCAGATAGAAATCTTATAGAAACAAACGTACCACTGCAGTCAAGTAAAATCTGCAGGTGTCTGTGTTACATAAAAATTTCGCTGTCCAGAAACGCTACTTGACAGTCTTCCGTGTACAGCAAGAGTGTTTTTGTTGCTCAATAATTTCAGGAACATGCTGGAGAAAGCAAAGCCTTCCCTCCCATCTCTCAGATCTTTCTTCTTTCTGACGTTTCGGGACTTTCTCCCCTGCAGATGCCAGGGAGACTAATGAAACACTGAGCTGGAAAATGTAGCCAACCAACTGCCTGCAATTCAAGCTGTCTACTGCTGCAGATGACCTGTGATGCCACAATGCAAAGCCAAGGACATTTTGGAAGTTACACTGGGGAGCTAGGACAACTGAGGACCAAACCACAGACATATGCTGGCTGTGGCTGCCTCTCAGTGCACAGGGACACGAAGTCCCTTCTCACCTGCTTAGGTATTTGAGATGGGTTTTGAAACGTGCTTCATGTGGCATGGTGAGACATTAAAATAAGGCTGCTGTGCCACACAGCACCGCAGCAGAAAGATTTCTGAGACATGGGCATTATCTCCCTTATCCCTCTCAAATCTAATCACTTTCTCCAGAGATGGCATCGGTACCCACTTTGTGTCCTTCCAATCTCTAATCTCTTCTAAGGGGTCTGTATCTCTCTGACTTGATTTTGTTTCCCTCTCACGTGGATGTGTGTGCATATATATTATACATCTATCTCCTATGAAATGTCAGCTCAGAAGATAAAGCACAAAAAGCAGCTGGCAAAAGGAGTCTGTGACCAGGATTACAGCAAACTCTCATTCTCTCACAAAAATAAGTTCATCACCCCTGCTACTGTCATGATTCTGACTTCTCCCAATCCATTGAAATCTTTCACTTGCTTCAGTACCTCCGGACACAACCGAACCAAGTCCAAAAGAGAGTTTTCAATTACAGAAGGTAAACCCAATTTTAAAAGCAATTTGAGACCCTGAAAAATCATGTAATATTTCCATAGTTTATCAATGCTCCAAGATACTGGCAGCCAGAGAGCCATGGCAGATATCCTAACAGAATTCCTGTAAATGTGTGCATATATATATCTGACAAGGAAAAGCAAAATAAAAGTATATCCTTTTTGTGATACTTCCTCGCTGCTATGGGAAGTAAAAAAAAGCAGTGGGTGCAATATGGAACCTTCCATGAAAGCATAATTTTTTTTCATGCTAGACCGAGCTTTGGTGATTTTAAGAATAATAAAACTCTTCCTTTTGTTGGGGCCATATTTTGTTAGATGCATAGGGAAATGACAGATCGAAAGAAAAAATTTAAAATAACATTTTGCCAACTACTTTAGAAGGATGTGTATAGCAGTGTGTCTGCTGTGAGTGGACAGACAGAAGAGAGGCCAAGGAAGCTGCTCTGTAACTAAACAGGGTGATCATGTCATCAGGGGCATCGCTGTGACACAGTGGGTATCAAAGCTCTGGCACTTGCTGTAGCCTACGTGTGCCTCTGTGTGTGCGTAAGTGCTTTAATCCAGAACATAAACCAGCTCTAATCCACTTAAGAGTTGGGTTTTAATGTTCTGTTGATGAGACTTGAAAGCCCTGTTTATGACCATGTTCTGTTGTTTTACTTTTTCATTTATCATGTGAGACAGCACTATTGATGAACGTTTTATTCGGGCTCCAGAAATTGCAGTAGCGTCCAAAAAGACCCACAGAACATGAAACAATGCCACCACAGCCACTGGACTGATCCTTTTCACCACTGCTTCTTCCCAGCTCTGATTCTCCATCACTTTGCACTTGGTGGTGATGTTAGCATCCCTGGAACGACAATGCCAAATACTGCCGAAACCACTGACAATGCCAATAGTACCGCAACCAAAAAGGGCTGCACGGTTTTGCACAGATAGAAATAACTCGCAGGAAGGCAACAGTCTGCAACCTGCCACTGCCGCTGTCTCCTTAGATTTTCAGGTGTATCCGGTGAGCAGCATTTCAGATATCTGCTTTTTCTGTACTGAATACAAAGGAGCATCGAACACCACACAATCCAATACCGCCTCAATGAGCCTTGAAGCATAAAAAGGCCCAATTAAACATGAGGCTTCACTGCCATAAAAATAAACTGCATCAAACAACTTCCTTTATCAGAGAAAATACAGAAAGACTCAAATAGGCTACTTAAAATGATTTTCAAAGGTCCTATGACTTGTAAAAGGACATTGTATTCTACCCAGAAACAGCACCAATTAGACATGAGCTGAACATTATGGGTATCTCACAGAAAATTACATAAACACTTAGAAGCCAGCAAGCTGTGCATCGATTTTAGGCTCAGCTTTCTTGCAGGTCTGTAACAACCCAGATGATTGGGAAATTTAAGACATTGGCCTTGAATGTATGGAGAAAAATAATGTCAGATGCCTGAGATAACAAAGAATCACAGGAATGTTTATGTTGGAAAAGATCTCTAAGATCATTGAGTCCATATGTTAACCAAGCACTGCCAGGTCTACCACTAAACCATGTCCCCAAGTGCCACATCCACATGCCTATTGAATGCTTTCAGGCATGGTGACTCCACTGTTTCCCTGGGCAGCCTGTTCCAATGCCTGACCATCCTTTCTATAAAGAATTTTTTTTAATACACAGTCTAAATCTCCCCTGACACAACTTGAGGCCACTTCCTCTCATCCTGTCACTTGTTACTTGGCAGAAGTAACCTGCACCTGGCTGCAACCTCCTTCCAGGTAGTTTTAGAGAGCAATAAGGTCCTTAGCCTCCTTTTCCTCAGGCTGAACAATCCCAGCTCCCTCAGCTGGTCTTCATAGGACATGCACTCCCTACATCAGCTCTGTTGCCCTTCTCTGGACATGCTCCAGCACATCAATGCTTTTGTAGTGAGGGACCCAGAACTGGACACAGGATTCAAGGTGCGGCCCCAATGCTGAGCCCTGGGAACACCAGTAGTGACCAGCTACCAGCTGTGGTCATCCAGCTGTTTTTTAACCAAATGAACAGTGAACCAGTCCAAGCCATAAGAAGCCAATCTGTCCAGGACAATGCTGTGGGAGAAACAGGAACTCTTGGGAGCTGGTGCTCCTTACCCTGCTTCCCACAGTCCCTGCCTGCTGGGCCCAGTCACGCGTGCAGAAAGGCGCCTGCCTGCACTCCCCTTAGCTCGCTCTCTGCTTCCCCTGCACCACCCAGCCTGGACCGTAAACCAGCCTGCGCTAAAGCCAGCCTGCAAGAGAGGAGGGTGGTTGGCTCTGGGACGTGAGCTGTGGTGCAGCATTCTGCAGAGGTGCTCGCAACAGAGAGGAGCGCAGGGAGTGCGTGGGAGTAGCACTGGCTACTTGGAAATTACTTCTGAAGCCCAGAGAGGGCAGTCATGTCTAAGAAAACAAACTGAACCATTGCTAATTTTTCCCTCAGTTACAGAAACTGCAGAAGCATTGCCAGGCACTGCAGGGGCTGGCAACAGCAGTCTGTGGGCTGCAGTGGGGAAAAAATGCCTGCGTGCCCCAGCACTTGTGGCATGGGAGCTTAAAAACCTTGCTGTTGAGGTCAACGGGGCTAATCCTTCCTTTAAGATGTTTATTCATCCCAGTGACCCTGCTGGGCTTGGCAGGATAACTGGGGGCCTGGTGAAAGACCTGCTCAGCACTAAGACATCTTCTTTGCACTGGGAAACATCAGCTTACTCTTCAGATTAAGCCAGCCATGTGAAATGCCTTTGTTGAAAGATCCTCAACAAGTTATCATAAAAACTGTTACACAAGTTTAAAAAAGATTCTGCTCTTCCAAAAGCACATGATACAGGCCTCAGTGATTTGCTGCAAACATTGTAACTAAAAGCACATTTTAATTAGCCAAAACACTGCAGGCACTGGTGCGCTGTAGTGTCTATCAGCTGGGTCAGTTAGGTCGCTGAGAACTGGTCAGGCAAAAATGCACACATTGTCAGGATTTAGCCTGAAACACAGGCTAAATGCAGGATACTAATGAAGGATAAGATTTAGAGAATTATTCTGTGAAAATCCCTAAAGATTTCAACTAAATCAAAAGCTAAAGTGGTACCAGAATACAGTGTAATTCTGCTTTAGCAACGAAGCAGAATCTAAATCAGTACGTTTTTCCAGTCACTATAAATCACTGGGTACTGAGAATATAATATGTGAGGATGGCCAGTGGCTACCTACTACTACAAGGAATTATTCAATCAAACCAACAAAGTATCATCAGTCAAGCATCAGCCACTTTTTCACTACGTTTTAGAATTAACACACTGAATACAGTTAAACCAGAGGTTCTATTTCTTACTGAGAATGATTTATACCAAAATCCTAAATGTAGTATTATTCAAGTCCTGATAGACCATCACAGCAGAGAGTGACAACTCTCCCAATTACACAGTCCCCATGCAAGTTTAGGTATTTTATAAAGGCTTGGTTTGGCTTTTTGTTCTTACTTTGTGTTTTGTGTCATCATTACTGATCCTTTGTTTTGGTTTTTTTTATTTTTTTTTTTATTTTAGTTATGATCTTAGGGGCTTGCACGTACAGACAGATTTCCAGCCACTCTTCACTAGAATTGATTTGTTCTGGTTGTAGGTATGCAGATGTCCCTAACATGCTTCTCTCTAGGTAATTTGCTGCTGAAGGGATACACGCCAATGAGGAAAAGGTGCCATCACTGAAGGAGCTGAAGTTTGGGATCTCAGACACCTGTGTAACCCTCTCATACAGACAAGCTGTGAGCAAAGCTGACAGCTGCAGAAAGAGGAAACAGAGGTTAAGACTCTTAAAGGGAATAAAATTTGTGCAGTAACAAGAAATAAGTGGTCTGTCACATCTGAACTGCTCAGCTTTGTACTTGAAGACTTTGGGCCTGGGGCATTTTCTTGATTGTATCTGTGATTTTGTGCTTATTTTATCCATTTCCTTTGAGTTACAAAAGGTAAGTACCCAGCCAAGACCAATACCAGCACAACTGTTATTTAAAACATTAAAAAAACCCCAAACAGTTCCACAAAGGATATTCTTCAATATATACTGAAGACTGACCACCTTCTTTCCCTCTTCTACCTTTCTCATTTAGAATGTTTCCAATAATCTTCCTCCGAAAATCAGAAAAATAGTATCCCTTCTTACAGGAATAGAAGCGTCAGAGATCTGTGCCAAAGAATGAATTACAACTGTCAGCATGTCATGCATCATTTTAAAATACAATGAATTCTAACAACGTCCTTTGCTGTGCATTATTTGCTTCACTGACTGAAATAAAAAGCTGTCCTTGTGAAAAACGGGTGTGATGCATGGGAAGCAGAAAAGGAAAATGAAGAACCTGTTTAGTCACCAATCTTAACGCATTACTTCGATAGGTGTGAAAATTTACAGTTGTAATTGCTAATTGTTTTAATGTCATATTATTACTATGTGAATATACCTGTAAAAAACTGAGTTGTTAAGTTTTCCCAAGGCAAAAAATTCCTTAGCTAGCTTTAAGATGCACCTAAGTTACTCCACAACTGAGGAAAATCACAGTATTTTTATGAGCAAAAGAGAGGTTATTCTTTGCCCTCCATGCTACTCAATCAATAATTCCAGATTTTTATCCCCTTTAATAATTTTCCCCTGGTGGTTATGAAACACAGCTCTGACACAGTTTGCTTTGGAAAGACTGCATTTTGTACCGTGGAGGAAGCTGAATTTAAAATCACAGGAAAATGTCTCTGTGTGAGCACGCTCTTCCTGCCCCTGGTACCCCACGCAGGGTTCCCTGAGCAGCCCTGCTCCCATGGCTGGCCAGGATGCAGTCTGGGAAAAGTCTGACACCAACCCCTGTTCCAGCACTGTCCTTCTATACAGACACAGTTCTGAGGACAGGCACCCAGCTTTGCCACCTAAAAACAAGGGACCTTCTCCAAGCCAGCCACCTACAGACCCTGTATACGGAGAAAAAGGAAGAGGCACCTCTGGGAACAAGCCCTTGTACATCCTGCAGACAGGTGCTGCCACAGGTGCTCACTGGTCTGGTCTGCAGGTTGAGCCCTTCACCAACACACAGAAGCACACCAGCATCCTCCTCACATTTCAGCCCTATTTCTCACACTGGCTCCTTGTATCACTCTCTTACCTCATCAAGGTGTTGCACAGAATACTGAGTGACATGCTAAAACAACACCATTTGGATGAAAAAAATACTCAGGATAGGAAGGGGTGCATCAAATATTAGTTACTCTGTTGATCAGAAACTGTCAACAAGTCAGAGCTGAAAATTTGAGACACTATCCCTGAGGAGACTTCACACACTCCGCTTAGGACCATGTCTAAAGCCAGCTTTTAAGAAATACAACCAGGTATTATGCAAATCTAAATATATTAAGTTGCAACAGGAAAATCCATCACTACCTGAAGTTAATTTCCTCTTATTTCCATTTGCATCACCCTCACACAACTCATGAATCAAGAACTAGCTAACAGGGATGCTTTGGAGTACGAAGAGTGGGAAACCAGAAGATGGAAGGGCGATTCATTGCAAAAGCAAAAGATTAGGAAGCTACTGGTGTTGGAAGAAACCAAATTGGTGTGATTTCAAGCAGGAAGGAAAAGGAAGAAAGTAGGCAGGGTGACTGGCAAAATTATTTTAAGGAATCACCTTTTTGTTGAGATGGAAAGACAGATGGTTTGAAGTGAGAGACACGAATCATGAAAGATATGAGAACCAGCTTTGTTAAAAGTAAGGATTGCCTGTGTCAGTTATACAAATCCTTTCATCCAAGAGAAGTACAGAAACACAGAAATTGCATGTCTCTAACAGGGGCACACATAAAAGGACACACACTACCCAAAAAATATCTTCCACATAACACCACTCGGCTTCTTCACTTTTAGTCTTAAACAGAATTTATTTTCCCACGTGCTGCAAAGCCAAGAGCACCATTTGGTGGTGCAGTGCTCTTCTCCCATGATGTTGTTAGTGCAGGCTCTTTCTTTCCATTATACAGGTGTGAGAAATGGGGCAGAGTCCAGTACAGAGCACAACCCCCTTGGAGCAGACAGATCTTTGGCTTCCTGGACATATGCCAGCTGGGCCAGGGGGTAGTGAAAGAAACACAGAGTGAGGATGGTAAGATCAATGTTCCCTTCAACATTCCCATGGCAACTTGTTAAGGGGTATCAACGGATCGAGTCTGCATATTCAGCCACCAACAAACACTAACAACACAGGGTGGGCTGTTTTGGCTAGGAAGATTCAACAGTTCATCCCAGTCACACAGCAGGATACCAGACACCTTCAAAAAACACCAGGGCTCATGTAGAGCCCTTTGGCTTCAGCCAGTGCAGACTCAAAATCTAGGAACCCAAAATTTGTACAATGGAGATTGCAAAGAAGTCTGCTCTTCTAAGGACAGGCAAGATATTCCCAGCAAGGGGCTGAACTATTTAAATGCATGACCACTAAGTCAAGGCACTAAGCCCAAGAGGAGGCAAGCACTACCAGTACTACTGGAATTCCTGTTCACAGAAGTAGCCATCAAGCTCCTGCAAAGATGCTCAGGGAAAAGTAAGAAATCAGATCAGACCTTTCATTAAATTAATAGTCCAGAAAACTGGAAAAAAAATCAGATTGGATTCCAGAAATGGCTCCCAAGATGACCGAGTCAGCACTGGGAAGCTGGGCTGCTCCTTGGAACTTTGTTTTCTTTATTTTTCCTAACATGTAAGACCTCTGGCACAGTTACTGGGGCATGAAAACCAGTCTTTGTATTTACAGTAACAGAATTATTGTAAACCTATTCTTAAGTATTTCCACACATTACATGCTTCTTCTTGTAAAATTATCTCCAAAGGCAATTATTACGGAAATAAAAGTTCTGGAGAAAAACAGCTGGTGCTTTTATGTTTATCTGAAAGCTATGTTTGTTTTTTCCTAGGCAAAACCAAAGCATTATGAAACTGTAAATGATTCCCAAGACATTTTGAACTGATTTTTTTGAAACTCATATTAGCGCACTAGAAAAAGAGTAATAAAATAATACAAAAGTACTAAAAATTTAATTTTACATTTCTAATGAAGTTATTACTCCAGAATGTCCTACAACCAACAATAAACACTTGGTGTATGATTACAGTGATAGCTACTCAATCTGTCTTGGGGGTATTCTACTCTCTGGTGATAAAAATGATCACTGCTCACCTGCTGCATACACAGCATAAGTGTAAAGAAGACTTGAGAAATCTGTATCGAGTAAAGTCATCATTTTCAAGAACCTCCCTAGAAGACAAAACTAAATTAAAATGAGAAGCTCTTAACTACAGAGTAGATGAGAGTTTTGTAAAACATGTGAGATTCAGAGACATGGAAAGGAGATGTTTCCTGCAGAAGAACTGATGTCCGAGCAAAGGGGGGATATCAGCCCACGTGGAAGAAACCAGCAGATCTAATTCACTCCCTTTTACAAGGTGAGGCTCATTCCTGTCTTGCTTTAGGTTTTAATTTGCAATTATTCCCTTTGCACTTGATATCATAACCATTAATAGCACAATAAGTACTTGTAAATTCTACAACCATCACTGGATTAGTAATTTATTTTCTGATACTTTATTCCAAGTCCATATGTAATTTATGCATGTGCAATTGAAATCCATGTATTAACATGCATGAAAAATTAATTCTTTAAGGAATCTTTGTGGAACAAAAGCTGTGGATGGGTTTTCAAGAGGGGAGAGAAAATTGGTCAGAACAGAAGGAAAATGATAAAAAAACACTCCAATAACCAAAACCTAAACTCTGCAACAGTTTTTAAGGGAAATCTTGACAATAACACTGTGAATAAGACCATGTAAATGCTTTAAAATAGACTAAAAACACTTGGGAATGGAAACTTTGATATAGAATATGTATCATTCCAGGCACATTACATCAAGGAATAAAATACATCAAGGAGTCTCTTTCCTCAAGTACGGTTGTCAGCTGATTTCTACTATAATAGGAACACTGTTCAGGTAAAAACATCTAGTAGCAGGGCAAAATAATACAGCTGCAAACACAAGATTCCATGAGGGAATCATATGCAAACAGATCTCTTTCAAACATCTCTTCAAAATGCCAGCAATAAAAACCATGGTTAAACACAACTTCATCTTTGGCTAGTGCTGCAAACATCAGAACTGTCAAAGGATACAGAAACTAAGTCAAAATACCCTATTCATGGTTAAATAATCAGACTGATAAATTTAGATTTCAGATTTTAAGCCTTCTTGTCACATTATGTAATTTTTTCCTCTGGGCACAAAGTCTTATCAACTAAAACACTTCTATACCTGTAATTATGAGACTGATATTTCCGCTAATTATGGCATATTTATTCTTACTGAATAAAATCGCATTGTCAAGTAATGACTGAATACAGATGCTGACAAGCCAGAAAGGGGAAAACTCTTAAAACAAGATAGAATGGCAGCCATAATGGAAGGCAGGAAGAAAAACTTTGCTTTTTGGCACTTCCCCTCCTAAACTTTCACTTATTTTCAAAGTGGAACTCCTAAAAGCCACACTCAGTCACTTATTTCTCCCCAATAACTAATCTGTTGTGGGTTCTTCCTGCAGATGACATTGCTTTTAAAAGATCATTTCTAACACAGGTTTCTGGTTAAAAGACAGATTCCACTTCCAGGCTGTTAAAAAGTGAGAAAAAATATCTAAAGGAGAGGGATAGCCTGCCCAGCCATATCTGATCACATTTGACTCCCATTACAGACAGAACGCCCCTTGGCTTTGTTTCTTATTTATTTGTTTAGCATTTAGAGAAAGATTTTAAGAAAAGCTTCAACCCTCACCATATCTATTTTTCGCCCTTAAGATACAGTCCTGCCCTGTGTTCAGTTTTCATATGTGTGCTGTGTGAAAGGATTGTAGGAAGACTGTACAGGGCAATTATGCCTATAGATTTAGGAGAAGAGAGCACCATGGCCCTACTGCAGTAGAAAATAAGAAAGTAAGGAAATGAAAGAATGTGCAACGTTCCCATGCAGAAATGCTCAAGCATGCGTGTTAAGGAAACCAGGCCCAAGGCACTAAAAAGATTTCAAAAGAGGTCATGCAATATAAATAAAACTTAAAAGCACTTTCTCTTCCTCCAGCTATCATGGCATGAGCACATCACATCTAAACAAGTTTTCTCAAATGTACCCCACTGCCAAGTCTTCATGTGCTGCTGCCCTCAGCATCACCCTTAGCATACTACTTTTCTTACTGCTTAAGGCCCTCACCTGCCATGTGCACACAAGTACAATCTGTAAGCAATTTTTTTACCTTTTAATAAAATTTAAAGTTGATAAAATAAAACTACGGTAAGCAAAGACCTCTTTCTCATTCCATTTATCTTTCTGTCTTCACCTCTAGTCTTTCCATGTCCTTCTGCTCCAGTCAGATTTACCTTGTTTCCTTTCTTGCCCTTAACTCCTCCTGATTTCTGAGACAGCTGCAGGAGCCCATCTGCTGTGCAGCAGCACCACTTCATGCTGCCTGCTCAAGCACAGACAGCAGACCTGACCAGAAAGGTGCATGGAGTCCCATTCTCACAGACAGACACCACAAGTATTCCCAGCTGCATATTCACTTCAGGAATCCCACACCCTGGTGAGGGATTTGTTTTCTCCTCAATACTACAGCTAGAATACTACAGCTTTGATTATAGTAGTGCATGTTGCATGACTTCACCCACATATCTCCTGAACCCCTGCACGAACATGGATAAAAAAGCTGGTCCTGACATCTTGGCTGTCCCTAACATTCTGAGGTATATTCAAGGCAGACCAAAAAAACTGCAATCACTTTGGTGTCTTTGAACAGCTACGGTAAGTTTGCATCTCTCAGAGGGGCATTTTTTTTACTTTTTTTCCCAGCAGAAATCAAAGAGCCTTATTATGATCCTAGTGGAAATCTAGAAAAATAATTGCCTCTTGTTTTTTTTTTTTGAAGACAGGTTCAGGTTCTTGCAAATTTCCATGTTTCTAATACAGGATAGTCATTGGCTCAAATTGATAGCATTGGGATAATAACAGAGCTTTTTCATATAATTTCTTTTCAATCAGTAACATTTTCTTTTAAAGATTTACCCAATATGTAGCATACTGAATACCTAAATAAAGTCTAAACTGTTTCTTTTTCTCCATCCAATATGCTGTGTCACTTCACAGTCGTGGGGGTCCCGTGCTGTATGACTTTTTGCCCTATAGTTATTACATAGATTGAGCTGCTAATTTAGGTATGGAATGCTGCTGACCATCCAAATTTTTTTCTCATTTTTTTCCTCTGCATTTTGATAGACTTTTCTAAACCATCCAAAACCTAAAGATTCCTTACAGTTTTTAAGAAAATAAAGTTGCACATGCAACTCCAACCCAAAGCTCTGATGTTGCATTGCTGGGAACTGCTGTCTTCATGCACCTGTGCACACAACTCATATAAACTATTAACTCCAAAGTAGTTGAGTGAATTGAGGACAACTCAAATCTCCTTTCCCAAAAAGAATGAAACTGAGGAGACACAGTGAATAATTATGGGCACTTGGGCACTTATAATCTATGCTTTTAGTATATTATAGATATATTTTTTAGATGTTCCCTAATTCATGCTTTTAGAATAATGGTACTTGCAGAAATCACAGGCCAAGCAGACTGCAAAGCACTTTTCAGAGCATTAACAGCAGTCTGTGAACTTTCAAGGAGGGGACAAACAGACACCTGTCATCTTTTTATATATATATACTTGAAGGTTATTTTGGTATAGATTTAATGCACATAAGAAATCAAAATATATGATCATTCAGAGCCTCAAGACCACATGGCTAAAGCAGCCTGTCCTCCTGCAGACCCCTGGTATAGCATGGGCAGTTCTGATACTCTAAAGACCAAATGACACATCAGAATTAGAACTGACATTCTACACATTCAGTCAAATAAGACCCAGGAAAAATGGAAAGAAGGTGTTTCTTTTAAAGATCTTGGGTAGAAGGAGAGAACAGAAAAACTGGCTTCCCAAACTCACGTCATGAAAATTTTTCTACTTCACTAAAATGTTGCATATGGCTAAGATAATTCAAAACTTGATCAGTTTCAAATAGGAACACACACTGGTGCTTGTTATGGCAATTTCTATATACATTTGAAACTTTCATTTGCAAAGAACATATCAAGTCAATAAAATTCTACTAAGACTTCGTAAAGTAAGAACGTATTGGAGTCACAATTAAAAGTGCCATTTTGAAGAAAGACTGCTCTCCTCTCTCCCAACATCTGTTCAATAAATAGATTAGTCTTAGATAATAACATAACTTCTGTTGTTGATTCTGTGTTCGGGTGGCACACACACACACTCAAATTACTATGAAATTTAGTGTTACCTGTCTGTGCAATATGAAATGAAGCACCTATGCACACAAAATAAACAGAGAACCAGCATGGAAGGCAACTGAAGAGCAAGAACAATTGCTTAAATTAAAATTATGTAGAATAGTAATATTTAATGCTCCAGCAGAGACTCTAATCATGTTACTATGTACTACTATATAATAAAACTTGTTCTGCTATAATTCACATTCAAGCAAGAAAAAACAGATGAGGGAAGAGAGATTTTCATTCTCATCATTTTAAACATAAGAAAGTTCTAAAATCTTTTTTTCTAGGTCATGAGGAAACTCTGTGGCAAAGCAGAGGCTTGTTGTGACTATGTTTAGCGGTGTTCACAGCATGTGAAAAATGAGCCAGATCCATGGGCATTATGCACCAGATTACCTCCACGGGCTTTGAAGCATGAGCCCGAATGACTTGTATCAATAGGGCCTTGCCGACAGTGCAGACCAGTGTTACTTTGCTGTAAAGCAGTTAACTACATCCTCATGAATGAGGGAGAGAATTCAAGCATTTTCTTTTGAAGGCAGGACTAATGTTTCAGCATCCAGCCAACACCTTTGCAAATGGAAACGAAGCAAAGCTGTGCCCAGCCTGAGGGAGATAAGCCTACCAGGTGCAGTGATGCCTAACTGGTACAGGGAGTGCGGCACAGACACGCAGCCTGGCACAGCGGGAAATGTCCGATGCAGAGAGACTTTTCTGTGTTATAACTTGGGGAGAACAACTGGATGAGCCTTTGAAATGGATCAGGGCAAGACACACGGTGGCCAGGTCTGTGATTAAAAACATTTCTGGAACATCTTCTGAAACTGACTCAAACATGAGTCTGCACCAGACCCAAGCTCTTCAGAGACCCATGTGTGCCAAGAATGTCCTCTAGTCCTTCCCGGTGACCAGTGCTCCCGAAAGGAAGAGCCAGAGGGAGACTCACAATGGGCAAATTGCTACAGGAATCTGAACTAAAGCATAGAAACATGCAGGGGCCCCAGAGAGCTCCCCCGGGGTAAAGGGGTGGTTGATGACACAGAGACTACACAATAGACCAGCTTCTGCACCACCCTATCATCTTTCTGCACAGCCCGGAAGAACCGTGCAGGACAAGCACGGAGCCTTCCAAACCATCCTAGTGTTGGGGAAGCATCTGGACAGTTTGGACCACCCGCAGAAACGAGCATGGCCTGCAGGCTGACTAACCTCAGCTCAGTCCTCAGCAGCTGCAAACAGGATTTTCAGTAATTCTTCTAGCATCTACAGCTGACAATTGTCACCTGAGATTTTTGTCTCACTAGTACGTATGTTTCAAAATAGTAAACCTCTGAGGCCCTGGTTTTATTATTAGAATAATTTTCTGCAAACCCCCCAAACATATAGCATTTGATTTTTTAAGAAACTTTGAGAAAATTACTCCCTTTATCAGAGCTTTACACTGCCTGCAGAAATTACATTAATTCTATAAAGACAGACAAGAGTTTAGTGGAGAAGCAGTCATCATTCAGAACTCATCACTGGACATGCTGGACTAGCATTTGTCTCTCAGTTCCTGCTCTCATGATAGGTGATGCAAAAAGGCACAGATGCCAAATCATTTTAGCAGCTGACTATAAACAAAAAAAAGGCTTTTGAAAATGGGTTTATTTGAAGGATTAGAAGAGAAAGATTATTTTAAGGATTAGAAGACAAATAGTAGACTTCTTCTGAAACAATGTCACATACCTTAAGCTGCATGAGTCCAGGTGCGGGCCAGGGCCTTTTAAAACTTGTGGGAAATTTTACCCAGCTAGAGATGTAATTAAACACAGCTGGAGAGTACACTTTAAAAAGTGCCTCAAGGACTGCTCTTGGATGTATGAGTTTTGTCCATCTTGCTCACAACATGGAACTTGTCCAAGCACTTTCAGGAAAACACACCAGGGATCACTCTGCTCCTCGAGCCCAGCTGGCACTCTTTGGTCTCCACAATGTGACATCCTGTAACTCCTCAAATTGCTGCTCTGTGCTCATCATGCTCTCACAACAACAATAGACAGAATGAAGTTCCTTGCAATGGAAAAAAATTATACTGAGAGCAAGTGTCCTTCAGCCTCATGATCTTCCACTGACAGCTAGGGACTTGGCTAAAAAAGAAAGATTTTGTGCCATAAAGTAAAAAGTAAAAAAGCTGCGTGAAGTGTGTCACATATTATTCCACAGCTACATTCTCAACAAAGTTTTCCAAACATGTGGGACAGTACAAGTAACAATATAGAAGACCCAAGTTTCAGCTTGTCACAGGACATAACTTCATGGAATAGTCTTAGGTAATTTGCACAGATCTGTATTCAAAGTGCAATTTCAGTTCCTGATGATACTTTGCATTAAGGTGAGATACTAGTGAATAAGAATGCTGGTATCACTTTGGGAATTTACACAGATATACCACAGGTTTTTGGCTGTCAAAGAATATGTCAAAGACTGCCGTGGGACATGTTGTACGGAACAATACCAGACCACAAATGCCATGTTAGCCCTGTATTTAATACCTGAAAAGAGCAGAGATATTGATTTTCATTACTATTATTACTTCTTTTTATTATTTTACTTTTTTTCAGTTATTAAACTCTTTTATCTCAACTTACAGGTTTTACCTTTTTTCTGATTCTCCTCCCCATCCCACTGGGGGGGCAGGGAGGGAAGGAAGTCAGTGAGCAGCTGCATGGTTCTTACTACCACCTGGGGTTAAACCACAACAGAAGCAAACAGTTGCAGCTTATAGCAGTAGAGGTCAAAAACTATCACTCATCAACATTTGAAGGCTCATGAACCTGTGGGTCGAGGAAAGTTAGCTCAACTTTTCTAACAACACAAAGGAGCTGCAAAACAAATTTCTCCATGTCCTTGATGAGTTCTTCTTCCAGCTAACCAAAGACAAAAAAATCCTTCATAAAACCCCTCTATACCACAAATTACTTTGCTTGTGCTTCATCCTACACCTAGCAGACCCAATTCACTTCCCATATTAGGGCACACAATGCTTGAGCTCTTTGGTGATATAACATGTCCAGGATACCAGAAATGTGGAACATGCAACACAAATTAACAAAAAATGAATCATGTTGTTAACATACGGGCTCAAAATCCTCACAGCACTAACAGATCAAAATGTCTTTTTGGTGTGATAATCAATTAGTGCACTTGCAGGCAAAGAAAACTGGGAAATCTACACAGTTGGACAAATATTAATTGGGGAATATACTACTTTATGCAGGTGTAAAAAGTTCCTATTCATGAAAAGCGCTTCCAGTGTTCCCTTGAAGAAACCAGCAATTAATGTGCCACCTTCACATCCCTAACAGGACAGTGACTGTTACTAACACTGCTGCAAACTCCCCTGCCAAAAGAAAACCTGATTCACTATCTGTTAGAATGCAAGAAATTAGACCCCCTCTGAGACCCTCAGAGGGAGAAAAGAATGTAGGGATACATTCAGTTAAAATCTTCAGAGAAATTAAAATACATTAAGCCACATAAATATGAAATAGAAGTATAAGTTTTAGTTTTAAGTAAGTTAAAATTAACTTTAAGTAAGTAGAAATACATTTTATACATTTTAAGTGTCTTAGCAGAGTGAAGTACCCCAAGTCCTTGTTAAAAGTTCAGTGCTGCCCTAGACATAACTAAAACATAGCAGAATACTGTTTTGCATTCCTAGATAGAACCATGTACGTAGACAGATAGAATATTATACGCAAATACATGTAAAAATGTGTAAGAAGTGACATTGCTTTTCGCATTTCAAGGTTAAATTCTAATAGGTGCAAAGAGAATGTTTTAGAATCGTGTTTTNNNNATATTATACGCAAATACATGTAAAAATGTGTAAGAAGTGACATTGCTTTTCGCATTTCAAGGTTAAATTCTAATAGGTGCAAAGAGAATGTTTTAGAATCGTGTTTTTAACTGACTGGATAATTTATGGTTAAAAGCCCTCATCTAGAGCTTGCTTACACGCTTTTTGCACATTTTGTCTACGCTTGCTTGCACACTTGGTTTTGCTTTTACCTGCATGCAT
>WAAG01035072.1:0-14857 GCA_013390105.1 Tichodroma muraria | reverse complement strand
GCATGGTTAATAAAAAAGAGAAAAACTAATAGACTCCTGGGTGGTGTTAGGGGTCTGTATGTGCTCTGTGTGAGATATTTGGTGTGAGTACAAGTGGCCTAAGCTGCAGATTTAAACCCTTAAAATGCTGAAAAAGGGAGAGCTTCCTACAACTGAATCCCTTAAAATGAGGAAATGGGGTGTTTGCCTCCACTTAAACTGATACAATAGCAAATAAATGGTTTCTGCCCTTTACTTTAATCCCCTAAAATATTGGGAAAAGAGGGGGGTTCCTCGTTTTAAATCTCTCACGTGATGGGAAAAGGGGGATTTTTCCCACTGAAATGAAATTGGTCAGGGAACATTCCCTTGAGAGGCCTAATTAAGATGATGGATGGGGTTTTATAAAAGGTTAAATCTCTGTAGGAGGAGGTAGCTCTCCTGGAGAGGGAAGAAGGTTTTCCCTAGCTTGAGGGACTCTAGTGCACAGCTTTGGATGGAGGTGGCTGAGGTGTGGTTATCATGAAATTAGGGGTCAGAACTGGATATCTCTGTAAGGTGATGCAGCAAGGGCTTGTGCTATCATGCTGTGTGTCAGGAGAGAGAGAGAGTAATGGAGGAAATTGGGCTGGGATTCAGTAAATGGGGTTGCCTGTGCTCCTAATTCGTGGTGAGTCCTGCCTGCAGCTGCTGGGTAGAGGTGTTTCTACCTCAGCACTTGAAAGCAGGGTACCTATGGCCAAGAGCAGCTGAAGGACCCCCATCTGCTGCCCATCCCAGCTAGAGCGTTCCCAGGAACACCAAGTGCTTCAGAGAGGGATGCAAGGACACAGAGAAAGTCCGGGTTGTTGATCACACAGATGTAGAAAACTCCCAAGGTTTGTACACTGGAAATAAGACTGATAAGAGCTATACTGTTCTCACAAGGCAGGTGGCAGCAGCAGTTTCCCTCTGCACATGGTTTCTGTGAACTACTGGTGCATGCTTACCAGTACCTGAACACATGCTGGGCTGGCCCCAACCTCACTCTGCCAAGGCAGAGTAACAAAGGCAAGAGCAGAGTGGGAACTTTTTGCACTTCATCTTCAGTGCTAAATAGCCCTGGGTCCTATGATAATACGCATGGATTCTGCCTGCAATGCTTTCATCCAGGTGTCTCACAGCTGCACCAGAAGGGAAGTTCTTTATAAACACTTCTGTAATTTGTTGACATATACATTACCACTGTAAGAAGCAATATCCCTTCTAAATCCTTGATTTTCCTCCTCTTTACTGTACTATCTTGGGCTGATGTTAATTCACCCCATCTTTGATCTGAATCCTGGACAGTTCATTCCCTCAATCTTGTGGAAGACTTTCCCATGCACTAATTCCACCATATTACCTTATCCAGTGATTCTGACTATCACAAGAAGTAGACAAGCAAAAGTCAAAAAAGGGTATCGCATTAGGCAGCATAGATTCATTAATTGCCCAGTTTTATCTTTAAAATGAAAATATCCCTAATTAACACTTTTCTACTCACAATGAATACCTCCTCCCCAACAGGATACAAGTTCATCAAGTAGGGGTATAAACAGTCTTTCCTTATGATCACTGCGCCTTCCATTAGTGAAAGTTTAATTATCAAAGCAATCATTTGTCCAATGTTGAAAAGCTGTGAGAAAAGAAAGAAAGAAAAGTCAATACACTTAACCTTGCTTCTGGGAGAGAAACTCCTGGTATTCATTACAAATCAACTGTGGAAGTAGCAACACACTGATTTTAATGGATGTGTCTGAAACAAATTCTTTCCAAGAGCCAACATTCTTCTGTCCTTCAACCCATAGCTGAAGGAGCGGGGGATGGAGGTTGTCTGCCCCAGCAAAAGTCCTTTGCTTCCTTGTTGTCTGAGAAGAAAGACCTGCAGGGAAACAAAGTTCTTCAGGATTTCCTCACAGTTGCAAAGACAGCAGCAATATACTCAGATATGGTTAAATGACACACTCACTTTTCCCACTTAGGTCGTGGTTCTGGAAAACAGCTTGGACATGAATTTCAGTATGTGCTGATGCTTAAACCTGGATATGAACCCCATGCAGACTGGTGAAACTCAAGCATGTGCTTTACGCATAAGCACGGATCCACTCAAGTGCTGTCCTCCTTAGGGCTGGAGTTTGAGTGGCTCCTTGAGCTAGAGCCTCCTGCTTTGGAAAGGCTCTCCTATTCTTTGTGTGCAATGCAGAGAGAGCCCACGAAATACTCGCTTGTTTTGTATAGCACTGACCAGAACCACCTCAAGTGCCAGGGCAACAGACATACGCAGGAAAATTAACTCTGATCATCCCTGGGGTCATTTAACTAAAACACACATTTCAGTGGAGCCAAGTGTTCAGTGGAGCCAAGTGCTTTTCAACCCCCATGGTGTCAAAACAATTAGCAGATCACAGCAGCACTGATTCACTGGTATTCCAAGAAAAGCATCTGGCCAACATATGGAAATTTAACACAAGCACCGAATAACCTCTTCCTCCAACCATCAGCTGCCTGCAGGACAGCACAGTTCAGATGATTCTTGTATCACAGGACAGGTTATGCAATTCAACTTAACCTTCTGAAAAGACATCACTGCAGAATCCCAATTACATATTTATATCATAAAACTGCTTTCCATACATTACCCCTGTTAGAATTCAGAGAATATAAAATATCCTGAGTTGGAAGGAACCCAAGAGGATCATTGAATCAAATTTATTTAACAAGTTGGAGATTTCAATTTAGATTAGATATTTGGAAGAAATTCTCCCCTGTGAGGGAGCCTACCTCCAAGGTATACCCTACCTTTACAGCTGAAGGTTTTGCTGTTATTTTTCTGTGGGCACCAGGTCAGATTTATCCCTAACAGAACGTGTTAGTTCCTGATCTGTCCTTAGGGCTCCTCTGTGCCCTGCCTGTGTTCAGGTCTCTGCTGTTTTCCAGAAGTGCAAATGTAACTGTTGGATCAGACTGGGATCTGTCTAGCCCAAGCATCATGTCTGTCACTGAAGGCTTTGGAGTTGCAAGAAACCCCAAAATCAGCATTTATAGGCCAGCAACTCCCATCCCCCCAGTCTTGCCAGCAATAAGAACACCTTTAGTGGCTCTGTCCCACTGCACTGCTATTTTTGCTCTGCAGTTCGCACTGGCTCTAGTTCAATTTTAAATTCTAATCCTTGGATACTACAGATGCAGTACTTCTCTTTGAAAAGATTTAGTACTAATCTATTTGGTGTCTGTGACAAAGGACGGTTTCTCAGCATTACTTCAAATGTTAAAATATTAACGAGGGAAGAGTTTGGTATCTGGCAAAGGCTGTCTACTAGCACTGGAGATGGACTTAATGATCTCTGTGCCTTTGCTACTGCAAAATGAATATCTTACACAGGAGAGATTAGACAGACCTGATACCTTTAATAAAATATGGCCTCTATTTCTACAGAAGTATTTAAAGTGATTTTAATCCTTTAATGTTTTATGAAATAGCAAAGCTTTGAGTGACTCTATGTAGAATGGTCTCTAAGCACTGCAGTAGGGTTTTTCTTGACTCAGCTCCCATTTGCAATGTGCTCACTCTTTATATCATGTTTATATATATATTATTCTTTTCCACCCAGATGCCTTTCTGAAATGAATGGCCATAAAAGGTTGCTAGCACAACACACCAAGAGTTTGGAAATGGGCTGCCTGTGGGAATCTTAAATCTCCACTTATGAGCCGACACAAGCAGCCTGGTTTTCCTGTACTCTTGGCATAAGCGATCCCACCGAGCCCCGTCTCTGCCAGTGTCGCCTTGTACCAGGACACAGCCTCTGTGGGCATCTTTGAAGAGAGACTGCCCACAACCAGTGGGCACAGCAACTATCAGTAACTATGACGTAAGCAGCCCCTGGAAAAACCTCACTAAGGGTGGAGGAAACCTGTCTTCTGTGCTTGGGCTCCTGTGTTTTGTGCCTGAAGTAATTTATTGTGAATAGTCCTTTCTCTGCCCTTGCTCCCCATCTGTAAAGAGGAGAGAACAGACAGCACTTCCCTCTTCCCTTGGTTTTATCTGCTTGATTTTACTTACCTGTGGCCTGAGCTGCATCTTGCACTGTATTTATAGAGCACCTAATTCCATGTGATCTTGATCTTGGCTAGCAAGCTTAATTCAGCAAACATACAGTAAAAATAAAAAAAGCCCAGGACAAAGTCAGAACATTCCCTCCCTGACACAGCCCACAGTGGGGTTTGCAGTGCATGTCAGGAGTACTGGAATGTATTTTAAAACACTGTCATAAAATAGACTGAAATAAGTATAGAGGGTTATTTTTGATTATTTAGGAAGGGAAAGTTTATGATAAAAATCTGAATTTATAGAGTAGTTTTAAAAGAACATTTATGAGGATTTTAAAAACCCAGAAAGCTTCCTTAATGCTGCAGTAATGAAGGTGCCTTCAGGGATTTAAGTTATGCAGTAGCCAAATTCAGGTCAGATTGCTAAAGTTGCTAATGTTAATGATGCAACTCCTTCAAGTTTCTCCATGTAACAAAATCAGGCTTAAACTTGACTTATTTTTGCAGAAATAGAAATGAATTGGTTGGTAAATACCAAAGACAAACGTTTTGGATATCACAGAAAATTCCGACAAAGGTCTCCTGAAGGTGAATACATGAACCAAAAAGACTAGGGCCACCGCCATCACACATATAAATAAGTCATGTTGACCTGTTTTGAAAACAAAGAGTACCTTGACAGTATGATGCAGGACTGGTTAATAAGTGATGATGGCCAGACTGGTTTCACTCAGTCTCTATATTTGGTACAAATAAGTGGAAAATAGTATTTTTGTTCCACCTCTGACCTGCATGATTGCCCACTGAAAAGTGTGGCTGTCCCCTTCCTGTTCTCTTTCTCAGAGGTTCAGATAGGGCAACTCAATGATTATTAGTTCTTAAAACCAGGGTAGTTATACATATGGGAAATAATCTAATTCTAATAATCTAATAGTCTAATTCTAATTCAGAGCACTGAGGGTTCTTCATGGTATTTTGGGTGAGTCTGAGCTTAATTTCCCTCTGTGTGACTGGGCTGACCACAGTGAACTCAGAGCTCAGACACAAATGTGCTATGTCAGTNCAATCTCTCCACATCGACAGGTACCACATCATGTTGTGCTCACACACAAATTCAGTTGTTTTCAGCAGGCCTGTCTCTTTCTAATTTTAATGGACACTAAACCTGGTTGCACCCAGGCTCCATTTTTCTCCAAATGACCAACAAACCTCTGAATATATTTTTTTTATCTTTTCCATCTTCTTTTTCCTCCCTCTTACACTTTGAAGGAATGGAGGATACTTTTGTTATCTTCAGTAGCTTCCTATACCGCTGTGCACTTTTTAACCCAAACATTGTGTTTTATGTTTCATGCTGCTCAGCACACAGGCTGGAAACCAACACGATGAAAGCTTTGTGATTCCTCAATTCCTCACACTGATGAGGTAGGGCTCATCAGGTCCCTCCTTCCAGAATGTGGATAGTGAGTCGCTTAGAGAGCACAGCTCTCAAGAAGCAATTTTGCAGGCTCTTGCTTTGTTTCAGTGGCTCACAACACTACCATCCCCTTGTTCAGATGGGGATTTGGTGAGACCCCTTTAACAGGAACAAGGTCTGGACATTCCATATTGCTTGTCATGGCACAAACCACAGCATTTTACACCTTAAAAGAATCTTTAAATTATGGACCGGTGGACCAGGCAGGGAAGAAATGTCAACCTTGATCAGTGAATTAAAGCATTCAGCTGCATTTACTGTCTTGCATTTCTTTTTGCTAGGTCAGGCCAAGCAAAGATGATGCTAATCAGCTGAGAGAACTGCAAATGTTTAGAAATACTGTGGATTAGGGAAAGTGCATAATTTGGGCAGACATGAAATATTGTGCATAGATATAAATAAATATTGGTCCCAGCTCAGCCTCTGGCTCATCTCCAACATGCCACAAATTCGTCACAACCTGAATGGGGTAGTGTGTTAATAAATGTCTGAGAGACTATGAAACTTCCCGGGGGGCGCATGCTGTACTTGACCGAATACCATTGTTTGCCAAACTTAACCCTTGGAATATGGCAGCACTGAGCGGAGCCAGCCCAGGGAAAATACAGCTGAATTTGATATGTGCTAAGGCTTTTCTCTTTGGGAGTGTTCAGGAGATGAGAGTGAGAGAGATTGAGCTTTTTTCAATGTCGATGTGATAGCTGCCAGAATGAAATAAAGAGACCTAGGTGGAAGAGAGCTCTCACCCTGATCAGAACAGCCTACATTGTTACCTGCAGAGCAGCAGGGACACATCTGTGATAGCTAAAACTTGACTTTTAAAAACTGTTCTGAATTACTGAGGATCTCAAAATGGCTTCTCTGTAGGCTGTCTCCTTCATCTCTTACTATTTTTAATAGCCCATTATGAATCATTTTGATATGTTCATAAATGTTATCCTTTCTCCGAGATCTTTGCTACGGTTGTCAGCTGCTGAGGCTAATATGAGCATGGTTAGTTGGGCAGGGATGTGAGAGCTTCAAAAAATGACTGCTTGGATGAATGATTTATAACAACTCTGCCCTAAACATCCATAAATAAGGAGAATGTGTATTCTGCTTTTCTATGATGAGGAAATCCTCAGCCTCCTATGTTTAAGGTGAAGAGGGTGTGCTGGACCTGGTTTGTCTCTCAGGATGATGTACCCCACGGGTTCCATTTGGAGTCAGTAGTATTGCCACATATTTTTGAGGGATGTGGACCCATTGCAACAGCCAGAAGTCCAAATAGGCAGCCTCTGAATGATGTAACTTCAAGTGACTCAAAGAGCTACTTAACTGATTATCAGGATCACGGGGACTCTCTCATTGACAGAAGCTGCAACAAGCCCAGACTCAAGACCTCAGGGGGGGTGTAACTGAAGTGTTGAGTAGAGATCATTGGCTCAGTCTAGATGCCTTAAGCAGTCAATCAACTTTCTATCATTACAGTTTGGCCTAGCCTTTACTACTTCTGTAGCTCTTTCTATCTGTTTTTTCTGTGTTCCTGATATGTCCTAGTGCCCTTCACTTTGGACAATATTTCTTACTTTACATCCTGGGCCCCCAAAATCAAATACAGTTGGACTTCAACAACTAATTGCTCTAAGCTTCAGCTCCCTGCCTGGTGGGAATTAAAACACGAGTCACCAGTTTTGAAATGATCTGCGAAGGTTACCACAGTAACAGCAGCACGCCATCTTATTTATTTTGCACTTGGCTTTCAGAGTTCCCTATCTGAAAGTACATCAAGTCTCTGTGGAACTCTTAACATCAATGCCACATTCTGTGTAGTAAGAAAAACATAACATTGTTACAGTAGGTCTTTAAATAATTTTCTCACAACAAATGAATCTTACAAGAAACTTTGCTGGTGTTACATGAGAGATTTTGACATTAAAGTATAATAATAGTTTGTCATCTCCACAAATTTGTCTTTTTCTGTATCAAACTATTGCATTCTGCTGCTGAGATCTAATTAAGCCCCACCAATCAGATTTATGATAGTGCTAATAGGAAAAAGGATCATATAAAGCTGTTAATATGTGCTCTATAATTAACATTAATGGCAGTTGTGTGATTAAGTGACCCTTGTATCACCCTGAGAACAAACCTGTAGGTGCAAAGTTTATAACCAAAGGAAGCACTGCAGATGCCGAGCAACTGCCCATCTTGGTAACTAGCAAAATGTTAGAGACGCTTCAGGAATTGTTCTGACCCACAGTGATGACCTTGGAGTCTCGTGACAAGAAATGAGTCTCTGGCAACCCTCCCCCTGGTCCTGTGACAGAGGCACTGGGCTTTTATGAGCTAGATGGTGGGAGCTGAGTGGGGAGGGTGCTGGGAGCTCCCTGGAAGGTCCATGCTCCCCTTCTGTACTCCCTAGTTCCTGGTGCTTTCTTGAGTATTTTGTGGGGTCAGCTCCCGTGGAATCAGTGCTCTGCATTGCCAAGCCTTCAGTAATGAGATCCAAAGCCTGTGGAGCCCATTTGGGCTCCAATACAACTCTGACATTTGGATACTTGTGTCCACTAAAAATCCTAAGATTATGTATTTTCTCTCTAGGAGTAGCTTTAGTGGTTCAACCCAAGTGGGTATGTGACATTTTGTGTGCCCTAAATCCTCATTATTATTTCACAAGGAAGTATTGCTCTGTCTCAATGTCCATGGATAACATTCTCTTTAATTAGAGAAGTAGTGTATATCCCCTATCCCCTCTCTCCAGGGCTGCAATTTATTGCCTAAGTGAAAGGCAATGAAAATCATTAAACCTTAAATCCCAGCTCTGACACTGAACACTTAACTGCCTCAACCTTTTGCTCTCTGACCCAAACTGCCCTAAAACCAACCAACCATTCCGGCCCTTTATGCAACCGTTCTGTGTGTTTGCTGTGTGATGTTTGTTTCATTTTTGCAGGTGTAAATTTGAGGGCAGAAAAAAGGGCAAAAAGTAGAGATGCAAACAGGAACTGCGATGTGATATATGCTCGGTGATGAGAACTCAGAGTAAAGCTGGATACTAGCTGTAAGAAATGTGAAGTCCTAATTTCTCCCCAGCTCCCCAAATAGGAGGAGAGTGGAAATAAATGCTTTGAAGTAGGATATTCTCAGTGAATTAGAGTGAGTGTTTTCATTTTATCTTCATAATAATGATTTAAGATGACTTTTGCATGAATTTAAGCTCTATATAGAAATGAAAGCCTGGGAGGAAGATGGTTCTGAGGAATATTTCCATGAAAAAATATTGAGAATGATTTTCAAAAGCATTTAAGTGACTTATAGCCTACATCTTCTGAATTTAAACT
Source organism: Tichodroma muraria (assembly GCA_013390105.1). Taxonomy (NCBI): domain Eukaryota; kingdom Metazoa; phylum Chordata; class Aves; order Passeriformes; family Sittidae; genus Tichodroma; species Tichodroma muraria. Next base: position 6,007 of record WAAG01035072.1, on the reverse strand, counting down.
CTTTAAAGAAAACATTTTAAAGATGCCTGGGGGTGCAATTATGCCTTACAGCTGCAGCAGTCCTAACCATTACCTTCCCTTTTTGTTCAGACTCTGGTCCAAGGCCCTTCCTCTGTGCCCTGCTTTGGCTTTTCAACCACTTTCAAAAGTGCATGTGCAGCCAGTTCAAACAGTATAACCAGCAAAATTAGCCGAAACTAATTTTCAGGTTAGTAAATTGAATCAGCTTAGCAAAGGATCCAGTCACCCCCAGAACATGTATGAGGGCAGGATGAGGTGACAGCTGCAACAGCTCTTCAGTGTGACCCCCTGAAATGCATATTTTTACCCAAGGAATATATGAAACAAACTTTCAGATTTAAAAATTACTTTAAAAACTAAACACAGATTTATTTTTATTTTTTTCCCCAAAGCATTTGGTTCTTTAATGCTCAGGTCCTTTTGGGAATGAGACTCCACAGAATTATAGAATTATTTTTTATTATCCCTCCCTTAGCTGTTTTACTAGGAATTTTGCAATGTCCCTATGCACTCCTGGTCATCCTCTTGCTGTGCCAGACACCACATCCTGGCTACAGCTGTTTCCTGGGGATGAGCCTGGGGATGCAGCAGAGGGAACAGCCCCAGTGCCTGGCAGAGGCCGTGAGGATGCTCCAGGCAGTGTCCCGGGCACTTCCTCATGGGAAAGGTGACTGAAGTCTCCCATCTGGCCCCAGATCCCACCTGAACATTGTCCCCTGTTCCTTTACCCCAAAATTGACACCCCAGTTCTTCCATCAGGGTCACTGGCTGGTTTGTGGGGTGGGAAACTGTCCTGGCACTTGTTCTGCAGGAACAATCTCACCCACATCGGACCCCAAGAACTCTTGTTTTTTTTGCCATAACATCTTTTTATAATAAAAAGTCCTTAATTCAGCTTAGTTTTTGAAACTTTTTGTTTCATTGTTTGTTTCTCCATGGAAAAGGTGTGCAGACCACATAGAGTGTATAATGGTCATTTACATTTTCAACTCAGTGTTGATGATACATCTCATGTTTTGGACTCGTACAATGGATCTTGTTTGTACATCCAAATTTTCTTCCTCATTATCTGTAATCCTGTGTTCAGTTCTGGGCTCTTCAGTAGAAGAAAGAGAAACTACTGAAGAGGTCCACTGGAGGCCGCAAAGATGATGAGGAGTCTGGAGCATCTCCATATGAGGGAGATGATGTGGGAGCTGAGCCTGTTTAGTTTGCGGAAGACTGAGGGGGGAATCTCATTAATGCATATAAGTAGCTCCAAGGATGCCAAGAGGATGGTGCCAGACTCTTCTCAGTGGAGCCGCGTGACAGGACAAGGAGCAATGGCCATGACCCAAAACACATGGAATTCCACCTCAACATGAGGAAGAACTTCTTTCCGTGGAGGCTGGCCAGAGCCCTGGAACAGCTGCCCAGGGAGGGCGTGGAGTCTCCCTGTCTGGAGACATTCCAGTCCCACCTGGATGCACTCCTGTGTCCCCTGCTCTGGGTGACCCTGCCTCGGCAGCGGGGTGGTCTCCAGACGTCCCTTGCAACCCAAACGATACTGTGATTCTGTTATTTTAGGTCGTTTATTTTGTACTGGTAGAGCGGTGAAAAGCCTTTTGACTCTTTCCACGCCGCTTTTATATTGGCCTGGGGAATTTCAAACTTCGGTATGAAAAACTCTCAGTAGCTTAGGGCACGGCCACCCCTGAAGGGAGACCCTTCGCAGAACCCCACGACTGTACCGACACGACCGCCCCTCTCGTCTGGACAAACCCGGAATGGCGGCTCCGCCTCCGCGGTAGCGCCGACCCGGAAAGCGTTTGGAGGTCGCTCTGGGAAGATGGCGGCGCCCAGGCGGTGAGGAGAAAGCGGCGCAGCAGTCGCGGCCATGAGCGCCGCCCGCCGCTGCCGCCCGCCCCGGGCGCTCGCAGGTACCGCGGAGCCGTAGGGCGAGAGGGCCGGTGTGCGGGCAGGGCGGGGGCGGCTCGGGGCTGCTCTGTGGAGCGGTCTCCGGAGCCTGCAGGGCCATGCGTATGCGTGTCCCCGTGTGCCACGCTGCGCTGTGTGTCCTCCACGCGTGTTTGACTTTGGTGCTTTCCTATGGCAGCTGCTTCCTCTCAGTGCTGCTCTCGCAAGTTGATCTTGTCGACAGCGTATATAGTAGTGGGACAATACTGTTATTTTACGATACTCCAGCAGCAAGGCTGCCTGAGCTCAGGCAGGGTTTGGACAACGCTTTCAAGGTCAGGGTGGGATTGTTGCGGTGTCCTTTGAAGGGCCAGGAATTGGATTTGATGATCCTTGTGGGTCTCTTCCAGTTCAGGATATTCTGTGAAAATGTGTCTTATTGGAGCTCAGGGATTTGGAAGAAACACCCCAAATTATTTGGACATGCCTACAGTTCAGTTTTGGGCCCCTCGGGGTGAGAAAGAAAAGGAGGGGTTGGAGTGTGTCCGGGGAAGCGAACGGAACTGGGGAAGGGTCTGGACTACCAATTGCAGCTGAAGGAGCTGGGGGGCCTCAGCCTGAAGAAAAGGGAGGCTCGAGAGAATTTCCCATTCTCCACAATTCGCTAACAGGAGAGGGCAGCCAGATGGGGGTCAGGCTCTGCTCCCGGTGAACAAAGGACAGGATAAGAGGAAGCAGCCACAAGTTGTGCCAGGGTCTGTTTATATTGCATGTTCGGCAACATTTCTTCACTGAAAGGGTGGTCATGCACTGGCACCAGCTGCACAGTGCAGTGATGGAGTCACCATCCCTGTAAGGGTTCAAAAAACACGTGGATGTAGTACTTAAGGAAATGGTTCAGTGGTGGACCTGGCAGTGCTGGGTTAATATTCAGACTTGATCTTAGAGGTATTTTCCATCTTCAATGATTCCATGATTCTGCACTGTCAGGTCTTTCACGTGGAACAGCAAACATTTTCCCTTACCTGACCCTTTTTCCCATTTGTTGGGGTGTTCTGTGTCACAGCTGACAACAGGCACTGTAGTCTTAATTAGAAGCAAATTCAGTGGCAGAGAAGAAACTGGAATCTACTGTTACCTTTATTCTTGTTTTCCTTTAAACAGGATTATTTATTTTGCACCTGAGGAGCACTGGCGTACGGCAGATACCATGCCGGTTTGTGCACCTTTACCACATTGCCAACGACAGATTGATTACCTTTCAGTACTTTAACTTTCTCAAACGAATGGTAAGCCAAGGAATGTATTTATCCCGTGTTTCTCATTCATCCAATGTGATAAGTCAAAATGGAGATTAGTTGATAAAAGTAATGTTTTTCTTATCAGCCAAACTTAGGCAATTCTAAGTGTCTTCATTTTTCACTAAATCAGAGTTAAGACACTTGGTATCCTGAAACATCTGAGGCTGGAAGAGACTTTTTGTAGCATGAACAGTTCCTTGTGCTGCAACGTCTCCTCTGCTTGACAGGGGGCTTCTGTGCCCTTGAAATAGGGCACTCATCTCCTGTTGAGAAACATGACATAAAATTATTTTAAAATCATTATTTATAAAAATGCTAATAGTGTCACATCTTGGCTGGCAGTCCTACAAATGGTAGATGGAATTCACCTGTGGAGGTGGTGTGTTCTGAGTTAATCAGTTTGAGTCAAAATTCCTGAGCTCATGAAGTTAATGGGTTACATTTACAGTGTGCTGTTAGTTTTAGGTATTAAAAGAGCTGTAATTATCACTCAAACCCTTGAAATTGCATCTTCTTCTTTGACCAGTTGTATCATGTGTAAGTGGATGGTAGTAATTTTTTTTAATTGTGCTGCTGATTTGAGCTGTATTCGCATCACTCCTTCAGAGTTGCAGACCACTCTTCCTCATTGTAATTGTTACTGTGTACTTGAAATCAGGATTGGTTGAAACTTTTTTCTATGCTTCTGGTGCTTGAAATATATACAGTATTTTGGGGAAGAAAATATGAAGGGGAATCTAAGTGCTCTTTTTCTTATTCTGTGTTTTTTCTGTGAGCTCTAAAAGAGAGCAAACAACTGTCTCCTAATGTGTTGTTCAATATATGTTCCTTTGGAATTTGTTCTCTGATTAACGAACAAAATGTTTGGTATAAGTAATAATAGACTAATGTGGGAGGTGATTTTATATCACAGATGCTAGATTGTATTTTTGGCATATTTTTAATGTTTTTGTTTCTTAAATATGCACAAGTTAATACTTATATTTGGAAACTGGAGTTGTATGGGCATTTGTATATTTTTCTTCTTAAAAGTGAATTCTGTTTGGTCAAAGGTTGGACTTGATCTTAGAGGTTGTTCCAATCTTTATTATTCTATGGAAATGATTAGTTGTAAGTCAAGTTGTACTGCCTGGTGGTTTTGAATATGAACAAAGAGTTTGCTGTTGTAGCTACGGGGGAGGAAGTAAACTTATTCAGATGTAATTCTCCAAGCTTACATAAACATTATTGATTCAGCTGTGAGTTGCAAAGCTGCTTTTGTAATATCTAAGCCAACTTCAGAAGCCTTTCTGTGTGTGAAATAAGCGTCTGAAATTCAGACTAACTCACTTGTGCCATGGAAGTAATTCTCCTAACAAGAATAAAATAGCAATAATATTGCTGGTGTTAATATAAGTGAAATGGACAGAAATATATCTTTTACCTATTTGTTTTAACATTTCTCATTGTATTTAGTATGTAACACAGTGCAACAAAGACCTCAGCCAACAAGCCAAACCCAAGTCCGATTCAATTGTGTCTCCTTTTCATGAGCTTCAGCAATTGGATCAGGAAAAAAAGGTTGTACACAAAATTAGCCCAGTTTCACCTGTTCATCAGTCATGGTCCGAGACATCAAGCAGAAATAAGTGGAGAGAACTGAAATCAGCTGCAGAAACTGAAGACTCAGTCATACCTGTGGGAGCCGAATCCAAAGAAGACAGACGATGGAGAGAAATGAAGCTACGGCTGGATGATTTGCCAGGAATTTTGGCACGCTTGTCCAAAATCAAGCTTACAGGTATTACTGGTCATTTTTTCTCATTTCTCTGCATTCTGCTTGGTAGCAGAATTCTTTGGGATCTTAGTGATATGGTTTAGGTTTGCATGTGATAATTCCCACTTTACTGATGCTAAGTTGGATCAATTTCATCAAGTATGTGCTAGGAAAATTGTTTTATGGAAAGAGTTTAAAACTCTTTATTTAGGAGTTTTCCCATTAAATTTATTTAAAAACAATGAGAGGAGCTTGCATCCTGTTGTCAGCTAGTTTCTGGGAAATAAGCAAGTGTTAGTAGACAGACTACAGTGAAACTGGGTGAGGAAGTGAATTTATAAATATTGTGTTCAGTATTTTTGAATACAATGTTTGAAATTGCCTTGCTTAAGTTTACCAGTGTTCTGTCTTATTTACATACCTTTCACAGTCGTACTGCTGCTTGTGAAATTAGCACTAGAAGTCCCAACATAAAATAATCCAAGTAGTTTCCTGTATTAGAAAGGGAAATGTTTGAGTCCGACCAATTGAATTTTACAAAAGAAGATCTGATTTGCTTTTCAGTCAGTGATAGTGTTGTCTCTTCAAACCAGCAATTTGTTAAGCAATTGCCTTGCAGCCTTAACTACATTTTGTCTTGTTCAAGTAGTACTACTTAATGACTATAAGTTACTCCTTTGCCAGTAGGAGCAACTATTAATTACCCCTTTGCCAATAGGTAGTGCTATGTGTGCTTTTATTTCTAAGGAAGCTCTAATGATCTGACCAAAGCCTTATATTTTGTCTGCGATATAAAGTCCAAGAACAGAAATGTAATTTCCTGAGTCCTTGACTGGGTGCTCACCAGTGGGTCAAGTGAATTCCTGATAACAAGACTGTTCTTTGCCATAAAAGTTTGTTATAATGAATGTCCTGAATCCAGTTTACTTTTTAAAACTTACTTTTAATTTGCTTTTTTGTCTTGAAATATGTAAATTTCATTGTTTGTTTTTCTGTGGAAAAATCCTGCTGACCACATAGAGTGTATAATGGT
>WAAG01035066.1:0-10143 GCA_013390105.1 Tichodroma muraria | reverse complement strand
TTCTTTTCTAATTTGTAAGAACAAAACAGTAAGTCCAGAAGCCATATGAGCATGGATTCAGGCATGTATGTATCTGTGCCCGTGACAATTACTGGGGAAAGATTGTTTATACAGGCTTTCTAACAGCAGAAGCATGCAATTCTCCTGTAGAGTTTCTATCTGACTTTGATTTCAAATTTATGTAACAGTTCCTACTGATACAGGAACAAGGAGAATTCTGTGGTGTAGTATGTGTACCCAGAATGGGAACATGATTCTGGGTGCTGTTAGTGTGGATTCTTAATACAAGTACTAATCAAGGCAGGATCTCATGCCTTTAGAGAATTCACTTGTATTCAGAATGGTAGCACGCTAGAAAAGAGCACAGGGGACATGCCTGCAACAACATCTTATAACACAGCAATAGCTGATAACTGGCAGGAGTACTGAGTGGGACCCCATAGACATTTGGGTTGACATCTAAAAAGGGCTACATTGTTTTTTGTTAAAAATAAACACAGAACACACATTAAAAGAGTTCATGGCCAGGGGCTTTTAGCAGCTACACTGCATACATGCCTCCATAATTGGACAGCTTAGGTTGACAGGAACATAGTCTTACTTCGACCACCTCCATCTGGGAATATAAAATGTGTCTTTAGTTGAGAAGCTGTTTTGCTCAAATGATGATAGGAATTGTGAGAATGGCAAGCCCATTGATTTTTGTGTATTTGTGCAGTAATTGATTTTCCTATGACATTTTCTTGTCTAGATGATCAACCTCCTCCTTGAAATATTGTAATATATCACTTCTCCCATTAGGGTAACATATTACGAGTCTTGTTTTGGTTTTTGCATTCTCTTGACATATGTATAACTACTTTGGCAATCTAAATAGCAGCTTAAAGCTCCAAACTATGGGAAGAGGGGAAATTTTCCTATACTTCCGAAGTTTTAATTTAGCTCATGTTTGCATCTGTGTCACAGTAAGGGAAGAGCCCAAGAAGAATAGTATTTTGGCTGTATGAAGCCAACACTCAGACACTGGAGGAAAGAACTTCGGAGCATTCAGTGGGTGGCTTTTTTAACTAATCCAGTCTATCTTCATGACCTTCTGTGGTGATATTCTTCAAGAGCTTGTGTGTCTGTCAGATAGCTACTTAAACTGAATCTCGGTCCAGCTGTTTTTAAGTGACAGTAGTTTTTCAAAAGGCTATTATATAATTCTTGGAAATTCATTCTAATTTCAGCTACTCTAATACACTTTGTTTCTCCTTGTTCAAAACTGCAAAGTACTGCAGCTGTAGCTTACTGAAGAAGAAGGTGAAAGATTTCTTAATCATGCTCCAATTAGTCAGCAGAGTCATTAGTCTGGAAATGATGATGTAAACGGTGAATCTTGTCAGTGACTTTGAAGTCTTTAGATGCAAGGTACTATATTACAAAGTAGTATTTGTATTTTATTAACATGAAAAAAGTGTTTTTCAATCTTTCAACTAGAAACAATAGAATTGAATAATAGAAAGAATACAGAAGTATTATTCTAACTGGGGATTTGTGAATAGAAAAGACCATAATTTAAATGGAATTTTCAAAAGCATTATCCTGTGGCCAGTTCTATTCCCATTGAAATCCTTATAGTTATTAAAAGTGAGTAAAGTTTATTTTTAATATTTTGATATTCTAATCTGAAAAAAGTTCATCATTAACAATTTTTATACCTTATACACAATTCTGTCTACCTCTAGATTTGAAAGTGGTCTATTTATTTTTATTTAGTAAGCATTCACATGAAACTGACAAAATCTCAGATAATCACTAACTAATTACTCAACATAGGGCACTCCCAAACACATCATTTGGCTATATCTGCTTTAGTGCACTCAAGGTTGGACTGCAAGTCATGTGTGCGTGGCCAAAATATGCATTAGGCAGTTCATGTAGGGATAGTGTTGATGCCAAAAACTTCAATGAATGCTATAAATGCAGGCCTCAATGCAGCTGGATGGATACTTTCAGTACTTTATTCCCATTAAACTCTGTATGGTTTATCTGTGTTGCTATCAATACCTGAAATACTTAATCCAAAGTAGCACAGACACATGTAGAAAAGCTGCTTTAAATGCAGTTATTAAAAGTTTAAATGCTTTAAATAAGTTAAAAATAACCACTGAAAATTTAAATAAACACTGAAATGTATTTTTTCCTCTAAATGCATACTACTACAAAAGGAAAAAAAAAAGATAGTGAAAAGTGTCTCCTGTGTTTAAATGAAAGAGATAACAATTAGACTGAGAGTATACTAACAGAGAATCTCCCATGTGAGAAGATACCAACCTAGGTGCCCATTCCTGTTCCACAGAGTTTAATTTTTGACCTGTGCAGGATGTCTGAGGATGTCCCACTTTGAGTTATGATGGCAAAAGACAGAAACTTACTGCGGTATTATTAGAAGGTAGACAAGGCCAAATAAGGCAGCTAGAATTAACGAGAGAACTACAGCACTGGTGAAGTACTCATCCTGAAGCTGGTGGTACTGTTAAAGAAATGAAGAAATTAAGACAATAAATATTTTATATATACCCAGAAATCCACACTTAGCAAGAAAGAACTGTGTCCTAAAATAAAACAAGCCCCCACTTAGTTACAAAAATGATGGCTTAATTCACATTGAAAAAAACAGATGAGGGAAGTCTACACAGGATTTTTCTTTACAGACTTCTCTTTCACCCTGTAACTAGTCAAAACTGGTTTAGGCTCAGATATAAGTTTATCTTTTGGAGAAAAAATTCAGCCACTTTGAACAAGAAGGGTCATCCTCTATTTACTTATCATGATAAAAGGCCAAACACTCCTTGGTGCTGCTTTCAAGAAGTCCTGTCACCTTAGCTGCTCAGGACAGGACACTAAACAGAGGACTTGGAGGCAGCAGCTAATGAGATACATGGGCTCAGTTTGGAGCAGCTACTGTCCCTGATTCCACTAAACTACAGTATTAACAAGAGGAAGATTTCCAGGGATGGAAACACAAAAATGTTTTCTCAGAAAGATTCAAAGTTCATTATCATTTACACCAGAAGAATTATTTTGAAAGAAAAAAGTTACAGCCAAATAATAAATTACTTTGGAATCTTGAAATCAAAATTTATGCTTAAAACTTTAAAAAGTTTGGATCCAATATGGTACACAGCCTTCTAACTTGAAACACTAGTGACATGAATCTTATGACTATAAAGTGACTTACAGTGGAAAGAATAAATGCTACTGCCAAATTAATTCAAAACCATACCACTTTTGCTTTTTCAAACACATAAACTAGAGGCTGTAAATACAAATAAATTGTTGTTGTGGTTTCAGTCTGAAGCCAGACAGAAATATCAATTTGTGTTGTGGTTTTAGGCTGCCAATTTGAAATTCTTTAATCAAGAGCAAAGCGGGCTTAAACTTGAAGAGAATAGACTTTATTAACTAACACTAAAAGGGAAAAAAAAAAAAAGAGGAAAAACAAGAATCAGAATGAAACCTTCAGAACACTCTTCCTCCCTCCCCAAATTTCTTTCATTCTCACTGACAACATACAGAAATCACATTCAGAATTTTCAGTCAGTTTTCCCAATTTTAGAATAGTCTTTCTTCAATTCTCTTAGGGATTGGAGCATCTCTTATTTCCTATGGAAAAAGAAAACCAAAACAAACTCTCCNATAGTCCATCATCATATCGTACAAGAGATTTTAATCTGGAAAATGAAACAACTCCTTATCTTCCCTCCATCTAGAACATCACTTTCTTCACTGACTTTAATGCCTTCATGTGGTCTCTTTATGTGTCCTCACCCTGGCTTTCCTCTCACTCAAGAGAGGACAGAAGTTTTCAGGTCTCATCTGTGTATTGAAAGAGTTAACAAAGGCAGCAACCAGGCTAAAGTAGTCAGGTAATGCACTCCAGGCCATGTCGGGGCTGCAAGTTTCTCTTTCTCTTGGGGCTGCAGAGCTGCAGGGCTGTTTCTGGCCTCAGCCACTGGCTGGACTCTTGTGGCTGGGGAGAGGGGCTCGATGGACTCCTCACTCCACCCCTCGGTCTCATCAGAGTGAAACCAGCCCTGGAACGAACCCCATTCAGGTGGGCTGACCCTGCCAGGGCCACTCCCTCCCAGTCTCAGCAGCATGATGTCTTGTGGGTCAGGGACAGCTCTGGGAAGCTCCCCCAGCGCTGGTGGGGAGGGCAGCTCGGATTCCATCAGCCAGATACCAGCGGCTGAGGCCCATGGCCTCCCCTCCCCTGCCCGGCCCAGCCCGGCCCCGAGGGCCGCAGCAGAGTGGCCAGGCAGCACCTGTTACCTCTGCTCCAACTGGAAACCAGAAGAACAAACTTTCCCAGGTTCTCACTTAAAATGCATATTCTCAAAGGCATACCCATGCTTTTTCATTGGTTTCATCAAGTGTCAATATTACACATTGGCCAATCAGGGCCAAACTACAACAACTGTATTCACAAAAAATCCCTACAAGGCAGGAACAATTGTTAACTGATATGCGTGCCTGTACATGTGGGTAAATCTGCTTTCAGCACTGCCAAACTGGTGTAATATTGCAACCCTGTCCAGAGATTGTTGTTGTTTGGGTTTTTTTTAATACATTTTCTAGAATTTCCGGATCAATACTTACCAGGCTACCTATGCATCTTCTTGTCATTAACACTTCTCCAAAGCAGATGAGTGAGTAGGCAGACACATTGAAATGAGACAGCATTAAACAAGTGACTCAGGTAGTTTGGAGAAGCAAAAGAAAGACCAAAACACAGGATATATAACATGGAGTAGGATCCTGACAAGTAGGACAACACCAATCTTTCTTTTTATCCCCTTCGAGTGTTTCCATAGAAGGTAGAGATAAAGTCACCCTCTTAAGTGAGCGACAGTCCAGTGGAGTATTTAAAGATAGTGAGTAGAATTTAAACATTGCATGAAACCCAAACAAAAGCCCCAGTGCTAGATGGCTTATGATCAGTGAAATCAGTAAAAATAATTTTAAACCCCCTTACTTTATTTTCACGCTCAGTTTGTTTATACTTCAGAGTAATGAAGTTCAAGTCAGCCATCTCAGACTCAGTTTGCCGGGCCTCTATCAAGCGACTGATGTATCTGTTCACTCGAGTTCCCGGAGTGTTGTGTACAATATTGGTAGAAAAAGAGGAGCGATTCCTGAGTTTTTCAGAGGCTGTCCTTAATGCTCTCCTCTGTAATATGGATGAAGAAAGAAGCACAGATTTTATTAGCACTGAGATTTTTCACTGCTGTTCATATTATTTAAAGCTCACAGAGAAGATGTGGAATTCATTAAACAGAGCAACTACAAAAAACAGAGTTCTTATCTCAGTGCGAATGTCACTTTTTAAAAATTCCTTACCTGAAATCCTGTTATTATTCAAACCAATGAGAAAAGTCCCACTTCATTCCAAGATTTTAATCCAGAAAATCTTTTCAGATATGGCTCTGACACTAAGGAAATAATCAGTTTGTTCCCAGTCAGGGTGACTCTACCTTGCAAAATGGTTTCATTTTAGTTTTTTTTCTTGACAGAAGACATGGAGCTCTGGACATCTTGAAGACAAGACAACCAGGCTCTTCATAACACAAGAAAAGTCCTACTGTCTAGGTAATAATATATATTTCAAAAAGATAGTTTACCTTAAAGTCTGGGACAAGGAACACATGTGACTACAGAGGGTCTGAAATCTCAAGTGTTGCTATCTTTAACCCACCCAATTGTCTCTCTTGTTAAGACCTCTTGAGTATGCCTCAAGTGCACTTGCAGATCCAGATGGAGCCATCCAACAAATTATCAGAACGAACCTGCACCTAACTGGTTAGGCTGAGATAGCACAATTACATGATGATTACTCATAGTCCTTTCCGGTGCAAAATATTTATCACAGAGCATATCTGAAAGGGATTTTAGAGAATCTGTTTCACTTTTCACAGAGAGCACTCAGGAGACAGTGAGCATCATCTCAGCCACCAGAATAGTGAAAAAGGCTATCTGCTGACTGATACCTTAGTTTTCTGTTGGTGAAGAAAAATGGACCCTAGCAAAGATAAAGTAACTTTTCAACTCTTGCTCTGCTGGCTTTATATGTAGAGAGATGGTTATAACACTGGTAAACAATTATAAGGTTACATTTTTCTTCAAGCTATTACCTGGTAAATTGTCTTTGATGTAAGAGCTAATTGTTTCAACATGAAAACTAATCTTAGGGACATACATTGATTAGGGATGCTAAATTGCCAGTCAAACAACTATTTTCAATGTTTCTAAGCAGAGAGAAATTTCTTTTCTTGAAGAAACATTTGTATCAGTAATTTTTTAGGGAAATTGAGTGCTTTTAGGAACATTGTCAGAAATACACAATTTTGCTCTCAATAAACTATAATTAGTCAGCATTTGTACTGCATTAGTTACAGCAGAAATACATCCTCAAGGATTTTTTACAATTGAAATTTAAGCCTATAGTATAACAGGGGTGAGGAAAACAGTATTTAAATAAATGTTTCTTTGCATTAAAATCTGAAATGAAGATAGATGAATATGGGTGTTATTCTGATACATGGAATAAATTATATTATCTATTCTGCCATTTTGAAATAGGGTTAAAGTTTTTATTCTTAGTCAAAATAGCTGTTTCTTACATATAATTATTTACGCTAGGTCTCTTATTTGTATCTCTATTATTATTTTGCACAGTAGACTCACATCATATCTTACATATGATCAAGATCCAGTATTTATGTTTCTCAGAAACATACTGGCTTCAAAGCTTTTAAAGACCCCACTTGTTTTACTTTATTTACATGATTTGAGGACTGAAAATTCTAAAGAAATCCTACATTGTAACGCAATGTATTTATATTAGTATCATATAATACAAATCCATGATGTGTTACATAAAAGTTACAAAAGCCCAGAACAACTGTTTACATTACTGATAGCTTTGTAGAACTTCACTGCCAATGCTCTGGCATTAAAAAAATTTCATCAGATCACTAACAAATCCATATGGGGATTTTCTGTGTATATTACCATATATATATATATACACACACACACACACATATATATATATACACACAAGACACAATGTAAAGTATTGCATATGCTACAAAGAATGTGTGGGTTATTTTTTAAAATACTCAAACATAACACTAAATCCCAATTGGAAGGCCTTGTACATGGCCAATTTCAAAATCAAATCTAGAGTTTCTGAAAGTCTTCACTGAAACTGTGTTTTAAAGGAACTAATTGACTTTTCTCCTCTTTTCCTGCAGAGGAAACACAAGCACACATAAAACTCAAAATAAGAAAGTTTGAATGCTTTTGAAGGTAAGATTTTGACTGAGTCTTCAATAAATGAAAAAAAGAAAAAAGAAAAAAAAAAAAGGTGAAGCAATCAGTCAAGCTGAATTACTGATTTCAATGCTTGCATGCCACCACTCACTGGTGGAGAGACCTGTGTAATATTGCCACCTACTGTAAAAGAAAACAGAATGAGCAACTCTCACAGTTTTTATCCATAAATTTGCAGGTAGATTCATATACAGAAAAGAAGCAAACCAGGCTACTAGTATGTAAAGCAATTTTGATTTATGGAATTACCAGGCATCCAAGAAAGTGGAATTTATATTTATATTAGGGACTTTTATGTTTAGGATTTGTAATATGGACAAAGAGGGGTTTTGGCTAATCAGTTGCCTTTCATGTTTCAGAGAACCATCTAGAAAAACAAAATTATTCTGTTGGTTTGTATTTGTCACCATCAGCTTAAGACTGGGATGGACAAAAGATGCAAAAGGATATATGTTTAAAAGAATGGAAACAGCCTCAGAAATTCCAATTTCCTGTGAAAAAAGCCCTTAATAGAAGCCAAACAGGACACCTATGCTGGCATTTCCAAGAGCAGCTACAAATTTGAGGCCTTTTATAATTAAATCTTGTCTTTACTGTGGGAATTAGACTGTTGTAGCTCCAGCAGGAACACCATAAACTTCTTTATCAGTTGGTAACATCATCCCCTATGTTCTCAAAGATGGTCTGCTTGATGCAGTCCTGGAAGTGATGCCCAAAGAGTGCACTTGGCCCACATGGACTACCTTATCATCATCCTCACATGTCATGACATTGGAGAAAGGGATTTCCGCTTTGAACATCTTGCGACAGTGCATGAGCTGAACAAGCAGATAGCAGACGGTCTTAAACTTCATTCTTTTGGCAGGCTTAATGTCTGAGAGAATCAGTCCAGGAAATATCTGTTGGTCAGAAAAATAATATTTATAACAAGACATAGCATTCCCATGCAGACATACACACTTGCAAGCATTTGCACCCCCTTATTCATGGTCAGAAAAAAACAATAGTCTAGTCAAGAAGCAATGCTTTTTGATAAACATCTCACATTTGCAAATGAAGATTACTTAATTTTTCTTCAACATGATATGTAAAGAATCTACTAAACTGACTTCATGTAAACTCATACTTAACATTTTGGGAACTCTACTTTTCTTAGAAATGTGAAATATACAAAAAGTGCATTAATGACAAACTCATAAAAGAGGAAATATTTGTATTTCTTTAACATTAAAACAAAATTTAGAAAATACAGGAAAAATAAGGAGGCAATTAGCATTTTTATTAACTGATTTTATAAACTGATGTTTAAAAATAAAATTTCAGTCTTCTTCTTTCCTTATTTTGTTACTTCAGCCACAGGTAAGTTCATTAAAATCTGAAGAGGATAACTGGCTTTAAAGATATATATGTCTTTGTCTTAAAAGGTGGGTGTGAGGCATTGAGGTTATAACTCACATCTTATTTCTACAAAGCAAGAAGTGTTATATCACAGAGAAATACTCTCAAAGGGTTAAGTATAATCTATTCCTTTTACCATGGACCTCCCAGTTCAGCAAGGACAAATATTTTCTTGGTTAACTCTTAAGCATGTATTTAACTACTGCTGACATTAGTAAAGCCCTAGCACATGCTCAGATGCTTTCTCAGATCAGGATATTATATCCTCAATATTTATAACAAACTTATTTGTTATAACAAAATTTATAACAAAATTCATGCTTCTGGCATGTGGAAATAGTTAATTAGAAACATGGCAGGACTCGATGCCTCCTCAGTATGGGAACTCAAGCTTGTAAAATCAATTTCTTCTGGATCAACAAAATAAAGAAGCACAGAGGATATGGTCCTTAGTTGTCCTAGGTACAAAAGACAGAGCAAACCACTCTCCAAAAACTTTATTCAAATGCTCTTAAAGTTCACAAATGACAATGAGAATTAGCTGTGCATTATTCACAATACCATGATTTACTAGAGCCGTTTACATCATCGCTTCAATGACCAAAGAATGAAAAAAACCCTGAAAGTATTTGTTTAATGCATGTTTTCTTGGACGACTAAATTTAGATGGACAGGGCAAATGACACTGATTATATTCTGAATGGCATCTCAGATATTGGCTTGTTGTTATATTTAACACATACAGACATGCACTTGCATTTTCTGGAAAATCAAGGTTATACATTATTGAACTTTCAATACCTTGTTTAGTCAGTTACACTCTGACTATGAAACACAATGAAGACCACAATGTTGCACTTATTATTTTTTTCCTAGCAGACAGCCATGTTCTCAACATGTGACGAGCTTCAAATGTGCAAAGGTGCCTAGGAACTTTATTGTACACTGAAAGAGTGACTGAAGCCAGCTATCATCACTGCACTGGACTACACTGCATGGTCAGCAGCTGAAATCTAAAAGGACATTTGTGTATCTAGTGCACAGTCACTTTTGTAAGTAGTAGTTTAACAATAGCCTGCATGAAGAGATTCCCAATATGAACCCTTTCTTCCAAGGGCTTTCTGGCAGAAGACTTACCACTGAATTGTATAGAAGATACTGTACAAGGATATTCACATACTAATCATCCTTTAGGTGTTCCTAAGGACACCACGCAGATAGTTGTTAGGCTTGAGTATAGCAGATATGATCAGTTTTTGAGCTACAATTCCCAACAGCTAAAACATACTTTTTGGAGAAGTATTCCACTTACAAAATCTTCCTAATGTAGCCATAATTCCTCTAGTGTGGTCAGATAGGAAGCCG
>WAAG01035065.1:0-26386 GCA_013390105.1 Tichodroma muraria | reverse complement strand
CCCCAGCCTGGAGTTCACTCAACCTGTTCCTTACACCTGCGTTGGCAGATAAGGAAATAGAAAAGATCTGAAAAATGTTTACCTGGAAAAAAACCACAGAATACAGATCACAGCTTTAAAGAAAGATTTCGTGAGCAAAATGTGCAAAATGTGTTTATTTTACCACCAGCTAGAGGCTTTTAAATCTTTACTTTGTCAAGAAAGTGGAAATTTGTTAAGGAGAAAATAATACTGAATCAAATGGCTCAGAGTCTTGGGAGAACAGAAGTTTTTCTGATGCTATGTCTTTATTTACAATTTCTTTGTAAACAGCATATACAAAGGCCAAGACTACATTGTGTTTCAGCCTTAAACACCCAGATAAGAACACTCTTACTCTGGGACCCCACCTCTCCAGGGCTGTGAGTCCCTCACACATTAAAAAGCAATTCTGTGTCCTCAGTCATTGTGAAGAGCTGTTTGAGTGGATGAAGATGTTCTTAGATGGGAGACAGTAATGCCATTTTCTTTGGAACACACACAAAAGGTCTGTTCTGCACAGGGAAATTCTTATTTTGGGCCGCAGTCTTGGACTCTGAATCTTAGCTTGAGATGCAATTTGGCTGTCAAAAGTTGTTTGGTTTTTTTTGGTTTTTTTCCCCCTGGACCCAGGGTTAATATTTTTTCCAGAATTGAGTCATTGTGGTTGAGTGACCTTAAATTAAAACACTATAGTAGTGATCCCTATTATTTGAGATCCTATTTTATATAATTGTACAGCTGCATTATGTTTATTTATGCTATGCATACATTCTTCCCATCGTCCTTGCTGCTCAGGCTCAAAAAGTCGTGCTACTTACAAAAGGAATCATTTTGATTGCTGTAAATGTGGTTTTGAGTGTTGAAAATACTGGAAATTAGGTGTGCTCATACAGCAGTTACCTAAGAGCTTCAGAGAATTTCCTTCAAATTTACCAAATATTTAGGATTCGTTGATATGTAAAACACCTCAGAGTGGCTTAAGGTGAAACACATTTCAAGGCAACTCACCGTGAAGCCAATTAAACTGAAAGTTTTGCCAAAGTTCAAGCTTTGAGCATTTCTAAAGGTGGTGGATAAGCTTGTTTTTACACCCCTGACCTAGGTACAAAACACCAAATCCTTGTTATGAGCAAAATTTTGCCCCATTTATACAAAATAATTAAAGTGAGACAGAACTAAATATTCCACCCCGTGGAAACTGCTGCTTTTCTGATTGCATTCTGTTAATTAGGGTGTCAGAAATGCTCATTCCCTGGACTCAGGTAGGGGGAACAGTTCCCATTTCATTCAAATACTCCACTACTATTTTTAATCCCTTCCTTTTGCCATCTGAGACTGTCTGCTGCATTTGGAGTACTTTTTAAAAGATTTAAAAAAAGAGGCAAATTGAGGAGAAATACTTTACAATCTTGTAAACTCTCATGAGGCTTTTCATATAAACCTTCTCCTTTTCAGAAAATGTTAGATGGGTGTGCTTATTGAAGGGATTTTATTTAACTGTGGGAAAAGAGGGAATTCTCTCTCTGTCCCAGATACTTCTTTACCTTTCAAAAACTTTCCTGCATGGCCTGAATTTAAGTGGGCCATATGATTTCTTGCCAGCTTTGGTCTGCACAACAAACAAAACACAGGCAAAATCATTTTCAGAAGTCATTCTGAGCATGGGAAATTCAGTTAAAGAGTGAAGCATCATTAATTTTTATCAAGCCATATAAATGGAAGGAAATATAGGTCTAAATAATGAAAAGGTCAAAATCATGGGTATCTATAGCTATTAGCAGAGCTTTATGGGGCATTCAGAATTGATACTCTCTAGTGACTCCTAAATCTGATTTTATAATTGACAAATAAATATAATTGCTTGCCTTACAGCCATGATTATTTTTTTTTCCCTGTAGATCTGAGTGCTATAGACATGGAAAATTTATATTCTGTTCTCAGAACTTTGAAATGTTGTAACTGAAAGAGATACCTGGGTCTCTGAACCTTCTTTCATCTTGGACCTTTGATGTAGTAAGAGAGCCTTTGGGAGATCACATCACACTCCCTGGTAGCTATACTTGGCTCTGCGGGGCTAAGAAAATACATGTAAAAAAACCTGAAGCATTGTGGTGATTGGTGTGGAGCTTATTTTAGTGGCAGATTGCAGAGGTGTTGACCAGGAAGGATCTGTGTGGCACTTCCAGCACAGGAATGTCCCGATGGTTTTTCTGAGTGACCAACACTGAACGTGATCAGTCACGCGCTGAAGGACTGTAAAATGAGTGTGAAAGGAGTGCCTTCATCACAGTTTGGTTCTGAAGTCTTTGTGAAGCTGAGCACAGCTGATGCCTGTGCACACGCACAGCCCTTGCAAACCTGCTCCATCCAGGGGATGCTTTACACAATTCTTGTTTTCACATGCACTTTTCAGCCTTTGGAGTCCTCTAACATCATTTAAATTGGATTTACAGTAGTGTAATGAAATAAAAATCTAGCCTGTGAACAGCAAAATTCTATTTTACTCCTTCAATAGGAGTTTTTGCTTCCTGGTACTTGTTCTACCTCCTGGTACTTGTTTTACTTCCTGGTCCTTTTTTACCTCCTGGTATTTAGGAAATGTATAAAACCGGCTTATCTGAGGGTCTGGCTTTCCATGTCACTTCAACAGAACCTCAATTTAAACTGCTCAGTAAAATATTTACGCAAATACAGACATAGTAAATTACATAGTAAATTTACAGTACATTACAGACATAGTAAAATCTATGTCTGTCCCATGCAGGGGCTTTACAGGCCATCCTTTAGAGACCATCTTCCACCTGCTGTGAAATTAATCCGGTTTTGTAAAATCTCTCATACAAGAATGAAATCTGAAATGTTTCACATGTATAAAAATCAAGACAGATTTTATGCTGATCATAAAATTATCCCAATTTTTCACTCTCTAGTACAGCAGTCTAGAAATTGTGTTAATGTATTTGGAACAACTTGCATGGCCTAAAACCACAAATGGTGCTCATAAAAGGTGCTGCTTGTTCTCCTTGCATGACCATTCCTTGTGCTGGCCCAGCATGAAATTATTTCAAGTGAAATGCAGTCAGTCATTAGTAAGAAGCACACATTTCCTGGTATTAGACAATGCTAATTTTTTTTTAAACTGATCCCTGTGCCTGAATCTGAACATTTGACTTTTACCTAGGAATGTTATTTCTTATTCATTGATACTGATTTTAATTTATGAACATTGTAAAGTTATTTTAATTGAGCTCATGCTGTGCATATGCCTTTCATTAGTAATATTTGTGTCTTCAGCTGTATATTTTAAAGGTGTTTTGTTGCAACAGGCAAAAGTGTTATGCAAAATTGAAATAACTGTGACATCATTAATTACAACCACATTATAACATTTGGTTTGTGAAGTAGCTCATTGTTAAGTGAGAGCTCAACAAAAAGCACAGCTTATCTTTGTTACTGCTTTTAAAGGTTTATAAACCCCAAGAACTGAGGTAAACAATGAGGACAGTAGAGTGGGTAACAGCAGAAATGAGTGTGGGCTGCTGTTCTTGAGCTGAAATGTGAGAAATAACACATTTGCAGGTATTTGACCATGAGTAGGGGTAGAAGGAGGAGAGGAAAACAAAAACCTCTAAGCAGGGACTCCACAGCAGTACAGACCCTGGATTGCTGAGGATGATAACGCTGAAAAGATACAGTTTCTTGAAGGAGATCTCAGTTACATTCCCAATCCAGCTGATTTTTCCCCCAAAAGCCACGCGGTGCCCCCACTGGTGCCAGCTGTACCCGGCTGGTGTTCCAAGCAGCGCCTGTCCTGGTGGGCTTGTGCATTCCCAGGGCCACTGGGTCACCCGGGGGTGCCAGGCAGGCAGTTTTGTCTCCAGTGGTGGCTGAGCTGGCGGGGATGTGGCAGCTGACACGATACCTGACCCTGCCCGGGTTAAAATGTTGAAAACGCTGGTTGGGAAGCTTGGGATGAGGCTGAGAAAGGAAATCTGAGGTTCTGGTTACCGTGAGCAGGACAGTGAGCAGGACAGTGACACCCTCAGCAACCTCCAGTGCTCCGCAAGAGCGTTTAATTCAGGAGGTGTTCTCAACAGCCTCTCCTGCTTAGGCCCTCTCTGGGGATTTACCCGGTTTTGCAAGCCTTGGATGTCCATTGTCCCCTCTGCTCCAGCTGTGACCTCCCTGGTGCCCCAGCCCTGGAATGGCACAGCCTGGAGTCACGTTTTCCCTGCCCTCGCCCTCAGCAGGCTCTGAACTTTGCTGCCTGTCTCTGTTTGACTGAGTGAGCTCCTTGCAGCCCTGGCATTTCCCTTTGACCTTCCCTGGGATTCGCTCGTGGCTCTGCTCTCCCTGCAATATTCTCTGTTCCACGCTGAAAATACAGCTTGTGTTGTCCTGCAATGGAAACAGCAAATTACTCTTATTACTCATTTCTAGTCCTTTGCTGCAGCAATCCATTAGGGAAGAAATAACCACTAAAGCTAACAGCAAAGGACAAAAAGAGCAGCCAGGCTGAAAGCACAACAGCCTCTCACCAATGGTGGTGGCTGCCAAATTATTCTGTTGTTTGTGGCCCCCCTTCATTCAGCATTTCCCAGGTGTGAGGATCCCTTCCAATGTCTCTGAGAGCAAAATGAATTCTTATTTTTTCAGTTTCTTGCTCAGGGAAGATGAAGGATGAAGCATGGAAATATTGAATGTCTAGGCCAAAATCAGCTAGGAAATTTGAATTGATAAAATTTACTTGAATCACTATTAAAATATGAGTAAAATATACAAGTAAAGCTGAACCTGAATATACTTACACAGTTTTCTAAATTAGACTCTGTGGGTGTTCATTTTCTGTTCTTAAATGCCTTACAGATGTTCATACTAATATTGTGGTTAATATAAAAAGAAATTAGTGGCTTTTTGCATTATTTTATACAGTTCAGCTTTGTACTTAGGCAATGCTATAAGTCAACTGCAATGAGGAGCTCAATACTTTGGAGTATATTTTCCATTTTTCTGACAGTAAAAGTTGCACCTTCTCAAGTCAGGCCACCATTTTGAAAGTCAGTTTTCATAAATGGAAAATTAGGCTTGAAAACCCCCAAGAGAAAGCTTTTTGGGCAATTTTAGACAGCTTCTGCTTTAACTTGGTTAAAAATCCTGCACAGATAATCCCTTGTGCAGCAGAAATCAACAGTTGTGGTTGCTTTAAATGTGGGTCAGGAGGGGTAATAAATATTAAACCTAATCTTCTTTATCACTGATACAATTAGGATAAGTTGTCTGCTTAAATGGATGATAGGATTGCTGTAAAACCCAGGTAATAAGTTTCAGTGTGTGTGGCACAAGGCATTTGATTCCAGGCATAGCTACATATTTTATAGACTTTATTTAGGAATCAAAAGTGGAAAGCATGGGTACATGTGTGTGTCTCAAATATTTATTTGTCATCTCAGCTACGGCTTATTTGAAACATTTGGAGCCTCTCTCTGATCCCATGAGATGTCCCATAAAAGGCTTTTGCCTGTGGGTATCAATATCTATATGCAACACAGCTGTTAGGCTCGGCAGCGTGATGGATGCAGCTTTTGTGAACATAATGAAAGGGAATTTTTAAATGCAGTAAAAAGAGACATAAGACGGCACATCAAACGGAATCGAGCCCGGCTGTGCTCTCCCTTGCTGGAGCCTCTGTCGCTCTCAGAAACAGGAGCAGCTCGGGAGATGGGATGGTGCAGCCTCCTCTCAGCCTGCCGGAGCAGGGGCTGCACTGATCTGCACAAATCAGATCAGGCTGGTTGCATATTAATCAGAGCCCCTTGAGCAGCGCCTGCCGCTCCGAGAGGGCAGCAGAATGTGCTGTCATAATCGGTTTGTGTTAGGTGCTAGAAACATCTTGTGACTGAATGACCTGTAACTAATAAGAAGCAATGCTCAAATGAGATGGAGGTCCTTGTCTTCCAAGCACTCAACAAATGGGCTCCATCTGGCAGCAGAGTGACTTAATGTGTGATTTATGTTGGACTCGTGTGCGTTACCGGGTGGGAGAGTTAAAGGACCTCATCAGAATGCAGGGGTTCCCACGACAGCTTTTAAGTTTTTTGAATCTTACTTGGAAGCTTTAAAGACAGAAGTTTAATTAGGGAAAAGAGATAAAAAAAAAAAAAAAAGTAAAAGAATTTTTAAGCTAGAAATTTTAGGGAAAGTTTCATTAGCCTAGGACAGAGCACACATTTCATCTCCTGCTTAGTTTTCAGTGTTGATCTGGATCAGCACAAGGGTGGAGACTGTTATAAAATGAAAGGCAGCAGTGGCATGGTCAAAATGTCCACCTGTAAAGATTTCACTGTGTTTTCTCTGTAAGAACTTGAACCTCAGCCTGTTTCTAACAGACCATATTGGTGCTGAAAATTCTTAATGATACATATTTCATTGAAACTGGTTCTTTCCAATTAAAAATGATGGTTTTCAAAGATGCTGATTACAAGGTTTTTTTAACACTCAGAGAGTCATTAAGTTGGAAAAGACCTCCAAGGTCATTGAGTCCAACCACTAACCCAGCACTGCCAAGGCCCCCACTAACCCATGTCCTCAAGTGCCACACCCACGTGTTTTTTGAATACTTTCAAGGTTGTTGGACACTTCCAGGACATTTCCCTGCGCAGCCTGTTACAATGCTTGACCACCCTTTCAGTGGTCACCCTTTCACCCTTCCTAATATCCAAACTAAACCTCCCTTGGCAAAACTTGAGGCTATTTCTAACTGGTTATAAGGAGAACAAAGATCATGTCTTACACTGGGGCTCCTACAGTAAAAGTGGAAAAAATATTTAATGAAGTGAATAAACATGATCAGCACATTGGACTGTATTTGAGCAGGATTCAGAGAGGTCACTGGCAGCTGATCAGCTGTCACATACTTTTCACCCCATTGCTGATTATTTTCTCTTTTCTCTCATTCTTAGTTTCTTGTTCCAGTACTTTTAAGTTTCTTCATAGCAACCCCTTGGGACAGGAGGTGTTTCTGCAGCATTTGCTCATTTTTGGGTGGGCACAGCCTGATTCGTCTGCTGGCTACTAAAGGGGTGGTGATCATCTTGTCTTGTTTCCTGCACAAGGAAGAGAGCAGTGGCAGGAGGGTTTTCCCTCCTCTGGGGAGAGCAGCAAGGTGTGTAAATCTGGGAACAGAGCTATCAGGAGTGCAGGCACAGGAGGAAGACAGCAAGCTGAGCCTCACATGCGGGGAGCATGAGGGCACAGAAAAAGAGCAGGGGGCAGATCTCCAGCCAAGCCTGAGTGATTAAGGAGAAAAAGGGAATTCCTGGGAGGTCTGTACCAGTTTGTTACAGATTGAGAAGGCAGTGAGAGCTGCTGGAGGGAGAGCAAAATTGATCACTACCAAGCGTGCACAGTGCTCAGGGAGTGAATGTTGGAGTTTTTTTTGCCAAAGCTTTTTATAAATCCATTTCACACTCTAAAGCTGGATTTTCACCTTAAGAAAATGCAAAATCTCGAAGTACTCACCCAGCACACCCTCCAAGCCTTGCTCCAGCCACTACCATTTGTATTCTGATGTGATACAGTTCAGAGATTGGTGATTTTGTCTCTGCCTCAAAGCCTGGCTGACCTGGGAGCCTCTCCCACCCTTGATGGTGTGCAAACAGCACCTGCTCCTCTGAACCACGGCCATCCCCTACCCAAATTCACTGTGATGGGTTCAGTTTGTTTTCCAGAGGAGTCTCCTGGATTTTCTTTGGTGTTTTTCCCCTTTAGGGTACAATAGAAATTCTCTGAAATGACACACATATCTTTTACCATTTTTTTTTTTTTTTCCCCCCCACCTATGGAGTCTTGGCATTTTAATCCTGTCCTTAAAAGAGAGTGGAGGAACTGGGACTAGGATTTTCAAAGGAACATTGAAATAGCCTTATTTTCTTTGACTCTTCCCATTCCTGACCCATAAAATGTAGAATGCTGTATTTGTTCATTCTTTCCTGTTCACCATCTGCCTCCCTTTTCTCTTTTGTATAAAACTTGTACATTAAAAGCCTGGTTTTGTAACAGTCTGGTGAAAATATAGTATCCTCCTGACCTCACTGTTACCATGTCTACAACTGAGAGAGTTCTTTGTATGTCCTCCTATGTCTTTACTGAGAAATGAGTGTCTTAGCCTTTTGGGTGATGTGGGGGAATAGCTTTGATTACATAAAAGATCCATGCAGTTTCTTTTTATTGTGCTACTATAGCATTTCAGGCAACAACAAAAAAATAAAAAGCAGTCTAGTACTTCTGTGATGAGGCTTTTATATAAAAACATCTAAATTAAATAAGAACAATGTGAGATTTAAATCATCTCAGTTCTGTGTGTGATGTTCATTATTGTTAAACTAAGAAAGCTTTGTGGACACCCTGCTGCAGGGGGCTTGGCTGCTCCATCCCAGTCAGACGTGCAGGATTCAAATGTGTGTTCTGAACAGCTCAAAACCAGCAGCAGAGCTTCTTTAGCCAAGCTGATGAATCCAACTGAGCCATGGGAGACGCCTTCCGAAGGCTCTCCTTCCTAACTGATGTCTACTAAAAATCATCTTGTCCAGTTTAAATCTCCATCATGTCAGAGAGGCAAATCTAGAGGTGCTTTTATTGCAGCTGTTGTTGCCATATCTTACCTGGACCCTGTCACAGGTGATTCTTCCCCATTTGGGACATTTTTATTACAAGTAAGAGTTTCAGAGTTGGACCAGGACCCCAATATATCACATGCCTGTATGAACATGAGATAAAAACTTCTTCATCCTCCTTGTCAGAAGTTATTTTAAGCATAGGAGAAGCAAAGCCATTGGGAAATACAGGTAGAGGTGAAACCCTGGGCTTTCTCAGCAGGGTGGGCAGTATTTGCAGCACTCTGGAAGACCTGGCTGTAGGGAAAACTGAAGAGGATGTTGAAAGAGAATGCTGAAACGCCTTCCCTGCTGCACTGAGTTTTACCTCGTGTGGCTGGGGCTGCAGAGTAGGAAGAGCTTGCTGTTTATGCTGGATGAGAGTTAATAAATTGGGTTAGAATGGGCACTAGTACATCCTGACACAGGACTTTCTGCTTGTTTCTTAACCACAGTTACCTTGTATTCCCTAATTTCCCAGCTCAACTTTAACAAATGTGTTCACCCTCGTGCCAAACTGAACTCTGCTCTGTCTTTTGGATATCAAGATCCTCATTTCAGCCTCAGAAGGTGCTTTGTGAGCCTTTATACTCTCAATATATTTTCAGGATTTCTTCACAGAAATAAACTGATTTGTCAGGTTATTTTTGGAGGCATTTTATCATGTATGTCACCCTGCAGTAATTGCTGTTTTTCTACTTTTTTTACTACTTTGAAACATGCACCACTTTCTTTCTGTGGTGCAGCCACCACCTCTTGCTGAGAGGTTCTCCTGTCCTAGGGATGACCCTAAAGCTTTTTAAGTTGTTCCAGGAGGATGGCTTGTAGCTAACAGGACTACTTTCTGAAAACCAAGAAAAATAGCCCGGTGTAATTCTCCTTCCCCGGAGGCCTGTTTTTATAATAGATTTCCACTCACCCACCTGCCTTCTGTGCATAGCAGGGGATGTGCTTTGTATGATTTGAAGCGATAATTAGAAATGATGGTGGGTGGCCACAGGAGGGGCTGCAGATCCAAAGCAATAACTGTGTCTCCACGGAGTGACAACGTCACCTCCTCACCAGATGCTTTAACACTACGATTCCTTGGAATTAAACCTGGGAGTTCCTAATCAAAGGCCTTGGAAGTAAAATTGTAGAGTGTGTGGAAATATATTTGAGTCATGACTGATAGCAAATGGGGGCATCAAAGGTGGGAATAGAAGTTGTCTTTAGAGAACGCTCAGGTTTTTTGTTTGTTTTAATTTTCTTTGTTTTCCGGTTTCTGCCATAAAATGCATTTTAGGAAGAGGTCCTTGTCGTTACCACACATATATTTGAAGGGATCCAATTTAAGCCGAGGCTGTAGTTTGGGGAATGTGCTGCTTTTTATTTGGTGATGCAGCTATTCCTTAATATCCCATGGAGAAAATTCCTTCACCGTGTAATGTGCAAAGCCTCCTGAGATGTAATGCAGGCAGGCTGAAGCTTTTTGCAGCAGCAGAACAGTGCAGAGCTTCCTTACATCTCTTTGGGTGAACGTGGGACACCTCTCTGCCTTTAATATTGCAGAATATTAGTCCAAGGTGGAACAAATGTGATTCGGATGGCACCTGTTTGAACACTGCCTTGGCTGCAATTTAATTTTCCTTCCCAAATTAGCATGTTTCATTACTGTCCTTTTCCCAGTGATAAACAAGATAATTCATTTTGGGTTTTCCTGCACGGCAGAAACATAAAAATTTGTCAACTGTAAATTGCTGTAGGTGTCATTAAAATTCTCCCTAACCAACCTAATACATTCCAGGGATTTTTTTTCAAGACACTTGCAGCTATTTTTAAACCACCTGCTGTGTCTATACATATTCAGACTGTAATGGGGAGGCACTGCTGAGCAATTCAATAGGAAATCATTTAAATAGAGAGGGACATAAGAGTAAATGATAGGAAGTTCAGGAAGTTAATGCACTAGTTTGAAGTCTTTGTCCCCCTGTGATCTCACACAAGCACACTCTTTTCTGCGTGGCAGCCTTCAGATTTGGATTGTTTTCCACTAAAATAATTTATTTGTGATTGCTTTCAGTCTCACAGAATTGTCTAAGTTAAGGAGAAGCCAGTTCCTCGTAGTGCCTGGGGGAAGTTGGTGGCTTGTCCTCAGGGAGGTGTTGGGGATGATGTTCAGAACAGCTGCTTGTAAGCCCAGAAACAGAGCAGTTAAACTGCACAGAGGGGTGCCAGGGTTTATCTTGTGCTTTTGGGGACTGGGAGAACTCTCTGGTATATTGCTCTCTCTCTGGTATAGAACTCTCTGCGCAATTGCTCAAACCTCTTTGCAACACCTGCTTTATCTTTTAATTTTTTTGTCTTCTATCTTCTTTTGCCACATTTTTAAGAGACCTCCTCCTTGCACTTAGTTGTAACCTCTATTCTTTAAAGAGAACTCTCAGAAAACAAAGAATTAGGTTTTATTAACTTCTTGCTAATAGGAAGAGAAACAAGAAAGAGTGAAAAGGCACCTTTTGCTTCAACCATTCTTCTCTTCCTGGAGATGTTATAATTTCTCACAAGTTCTGCATGCCCTGGGCATTCAATCAGTCTCATCCTTGTAGCAACGATTCCATTCATAACATTTGCTACATTTGCTTGTAGCAAATGTTTCCATTCATATTTTATATTCAAGGGATTTACACACACACAGCCATTTAAAAGCAAAGGGATAACAAATAATAATCCAGAACAGAAGCTAATCTGACCACAGTCGATGAGTATCTGCTGGCAGAGTGGGCAAATATCAGCTTATAAAAATTATCTTCATTTTCCCACTCATTTTTCTTTTCTTGATAAAAGTTTTTTACATTGCAGCAGATTACTTTTACCAATATATTCTAAATCCATAAGGCACTTAGGGAGTGACTGGCAGTCCCTGACAGGAGAGAGTGCCCAGAGCAGCTGCAGCTGGTGTGGAGACCACTGAGCCACCAGGGATGGCAGGTGGCAGCTCCTGATTGAGTCTCAGGTATCCAGCAGGGGCAGATGGGAGTTGTGTTGGATAAATGATGGCAAGTAATAACCTGAAGTTTACTTCTGCTGGCAAGTTTAGTAAGTCAGGACAGCCTGAGACAAGTCTGCATTTTCCAGCAGACCTGGGAGAAAAACTTCTGCCCTGTGGTTGTAGAGGGGGGTGGAGAAGTCTTTAGCTGTGCTGCTTTGATTTTTCTTGAGGATATTTTTGTCCATTTAATAAGAATGTGTTTTGTTACCTGTTGTAAAGCCTCATGACTCCAATATATTTAGAAAGACAAGACAGAGAATAAATTAAAAAAAAACAACAAAAAAACACAGTAGAATTTCTTTGGGTTGATGGCTGCATTCTGGACTAAAAGCCAGCTGAGGAGGAGCAGAGAGCAGTGGAGATTGAGCTGCAGCATCATTCAGCAGGTTGCTGCTGGGACTGGAGTCAGTGTAGCTGCCTCAGCGTGTCGGTGAGATGGCATTAATTAGCTGTGATGAGTCCAAGAGGGCCCTGGTCATCACAGGACACCAACCAACATTCCTCTCTCTGCTCCCTTTTCCACTCTGGGATCACAGTTAGTGCTGGGTTTGTTGCTGCTGGATGTGCCTTGGGGTGTGTTGGTGAATCAGAGTCATCAGTGGATCTCAGAGCAGGAAAACACTTCCTTCCAAAAATAGCAACAGCAGAGACAGGAGCAATATCCAGCCTAGGATCAATAATCAGGGTGAGGTTCTGCCTTGGGGGCTGCACAAGCCAGAGCAGTTCAGGGGCAGTTTGATGTTCAGTTCTTCTGCAAAGTGTTTGTAACGTAGGTGGTACATAAAAAATTCATCATTCTGGCTGCCTGTACTGTGCTGTCAACCAAGATATTTCCCCCGTGTGCAGATGTTACTGAAATTGAACTTATCCCTTTGCCCTTAATGATAAATATGGACTCATCTATGAGTGCAGCTTCAGACTTGTGCTTGCAGAGTGAGGAGGGCATGGTTATATGTAATGTTAAGGAATTCCTGACAGCATAGATCATAAAATATTTAATTTATTTCTCACTTAAATGAGACGACAGACCAAATGATCTAAATGAGGCAGGCTTTATATTTATTTAGTCTTAGCTTTAACTCCTAACAATAGCTTTATCATATTTAAACAGTCTCACATCATTAGGTTAATAATAGACTGCAGTCTGCACTGCTGGTGACTGGATTTTTCATTATCCTCAGTTTTGGTCTTTCAATGGCCATTA
This sequence comes from Tichodroma muraria, assembly GCA_013390105.1. NCBI lineage: Eukaryota > Metazoa > Chordata > Aves > Passeriformes > Sittidae > Tichodroma > Tichodroma muraria. The sequence continues at coordinate 13,479 of WAAG01035065.1, read as the reverse complement.
TTGTTTATTGTGCCCTTTTAAAAAGTGAATAAATTAAGGAATTAAATCAGAGGGATTTGTTATCAGAGGAGGCAGTGACAGATATTACTGAGCTCGTGTAGAAGGCAAGAAAATAGGAGAAGGAGATTGAAATGAGGTAGCAGGGTTTTGAAATTCAGACACACCAATCTGAAAGGGAATACCATTTTTAAAACATAAAGCACCAAAGTTTGATGTTTTCACTTTTATTTTGGTATATTTTGTGAACTTATTTACTTCTCAATTCTTGACTTTTGTACAAATATGGGATTTTTTCCTCCCAAGAGGGAGGGAGGAAAACTTCTTTATTGCCCAGAGAAGTTGTGGAAGTGTTCAAGGCCAGGTTCTTGGAGCATCCTGGTCTAGTGGAAGGTTCCTTGCCCGCAGCAAAGGAGTTGGAAATTGATGATCTTTAGGATCCCTTCCAACCCAAACCATTCTGTGAAATCAAGGTGCCTTTTACTCATTATTTAGTGGTTGTTGACAGAATCAGAGTAAGACCTTTAAAAGCAGATGTAATCCAAAGCACTCAGCTCTGCATGAACTGGGGAGAACAGCATCTGGCCTGCCACAAAAGTCAGCCCAGACAGACTTTTCCAGCAGTTCCAGTCAGAAATTGCTCATGTATTGGGAAGTGCCTGCTCATTTATTGCCAGTGCCAAAGCATGAGATCACAGTTACTGACCCGAGCCAAACAGCCCCTCATTGCACAAAGGCTCTGAAAGAGGAATAAAAAGCAAATCCAAAAAAGTGTCTGCTCTGCCTTGATGTCAGTGGCTGGCTCTGCCCAGGTGTGAGGTGGGCTGCACAAGCAGCCCGTGAGCAGGGCAGTCCTGTTTGGTTTCTTCACTTTCCTGTGTCCACGCTGTGCAGCTGCAGACGCGCGCCCAGAGGTTTTCCAGCTCGCCATCTGTGCACCAGCCAGTGCTCCCCGCGGAGCCCTGCCCCTGCCACAGCGCTCAGCAGCAGCTGAGGAGCTGCCCGTGGCTGAGAGGGGCCTCAGGTCGGGGTTTGAGCTGTGTGTTCACTGGAGGAAACACATGACATTTCTTTAAAAAGCTCCTTTCCTCCTCATCCTCCTATTCCCAAACAGAAATCTGCCCATGCCTCAGTTTACTCCCTGCACAGGGCAGGGCAAAGGACTGAATGAATGCCTTTGCTAAATAAAAAGCTGGTTTGTATTAGGAATCAGACACTGCTCCAAGATGCACAGATTTGCAATTACAGCTTTGTCCTGGGAGTGAGGATTCTAGAATCATTTGCTGACACAAATTTGCTCTGTGACCTGGGGAAACATTTAAATACTTCGTGCTTCATTTTTCTCCTGCTGCTACATAAATTTTTCAGTGTTGTGTCTTGTACCATCTGATTTGTGTTTTCTGTTTAATCAAGTAATATAAAATTTTAGCCTTTTAGCTATACAATGCGATGACTTTGCAATTGATATATCAGATACTGGCTTGAAATTTTTTGAATTTTTAAAATTAATTTCCATCTTGTCATGACTTGCCTGTTGTTTTAGAACAAATTGAAGCAGCTGGGAAATGCTATTCCAATACCAATTTGTATTCTGGGTGCTACTTCATGCAGGAATTAGTGACATGCAGTTGTCTTGATGCAGGTGAATCAAAGTTTGTGGTGTCAAGTCCAATTCTGCTTCTGTTTAAGATGATAATAAATCACCCCCTGAGCTCTGCTGTGCACGTTGGGGTCTATCCTCAGTGCTGTTACATCTTGTTTAAATTTCTAATGAAGACACAGAATAATGTATGCTCATATTATGGCTTCATTATACAAAGTAAAATGTCTGCAGGAAAACACATCCCTAGTCAATCATCACTTGGAGAAGTTTTCACTTCTCCTCACTAATACTCCATCACTTTGATACCTTCCAGGCAGGTTTTGCATTCACCTCATGTCCTCAGAGTCTACAAAACAGCACAGAAAAATAAGCCAGTGCCCAATACCATTACAGTGGATGCTGTGAGAGCCCATATGGTGCTAGTTTCTCAAAAATAAATCACACTGAGAACTGCTGGATGCATACAGGGACCTTTTCCAGTCCCTCTTGGAAGAAATGCTACACAAAAAAATATTTTAGAGGAGCAGTAATGCATTGCTTTATAAGAATTATATAAAACAAATGAACCTGGGATGGATTAATATTCACAGCATTAATAAAAATTAGATTTTAATTACTGTTTAGTAAACCACATATTATAATTTAATAGCTAATTTAAAATCAAGATTGCAGCACTTGGAGCAAGTTTCTAGACCAAGAAATTGTATCTTCTGCCTAGTCAGCACACTCATGCTAATGCTTTAGTGCATGTGTTAGATAAACCCTGCTGACACCTCCTTTGCACTTCTGCATGCATTATATAGACAATTCTCTAATAAACAAATTTTTCAACTTTTTGTAAAAGACTCTTTACCTGCAGCTCTACAAAAACAAGTGGGAGCTCAATACCTCAACAGGCTTGGATTTCATCAATTCTTCCCCAGGGTGGTCCAGGCAGTTGGGAGGCAAAACTGTTTCTAAAACTGCCAGTTCTTTCCCAGAGTGAAAGCAAGATATCTTTTTCCATGGCAAATAAAACAATATTCTCCTCGAAATAGCAAATCTATTCTCTAGGAAGTGTTTTCCATCTCTTGTGGCCTGATGTACATAAGGACATTGGTTGTTCCTACAGTCCATGGGTTCTCTCTCTTCACTTATAGCTCTATCTACAGGCATCTATATTTACATATTGTAATTATTTAAATTTCAGCGTTTGGTGTTTCCTTTTAGCATTTCAAAACCCCCCGAAATAATTACTAAGTAGGAAAATGAAAGGACACAGGTGAGACAAGCAGTTTGCATCATGCCACCTTTGAACTTCAGTGCTAAGAATTTTCACTATCATAAATCTCAACAGGATTTGTCGAAGAGATCCTTTGTTGTTAAACCCCTTGCTAGGATAGATTAAAAAGAAACTGCAGGAAAAGGAAAAAAATGAGAACAAAAGGCAGCTTCCTCAAGATGAGATGGTGATCTCCCAGCTGGACAGGGACAGCTTTGTTTTCTGATCTTGTGTTTTTACAGGGTCATTTGAAAAGTCACTGGTTAGTTCTATGGCATTAGAACAGAAGATGACTAAACTAAAACAAGAGAAATATTCTATATGATATCAAATCTATCTGCATTTCAGAACCTGTCAAAGTGAAAAATGAAACCACAAGCTTGGCCTTTAAAAATATTAATTCACTTTAGAGATGAAATGTAAAAGTGCTGGGAAAGAAGTCACCTTATCTTCAGGAAGAAGCAAGCAAGACAAAATCCCTATCGCTCTTCCTGGATCTCTGATGGCACTTTCATGCCACCCTTAAATCTAAAAAAGGATTTAATCATCAGTTCTTGCCACCATAAATCCCAGAAGCGTTTTTGCTCTGTTATTAATGAGACAGTCATCAAATGCACTAACCAGGGCTTAAGGAATTCCAGTTCCAGGGGAGTAATTTACCACTTTTACTGAGTGATGTGGATTTAGTTCAGTGTTGACCTAGAGCAGCATTTTGGGATTACAGCCACAGCTTATTGACAGCAGAAAGCACTGGCAATTAGGATGTCAAAAAAAGGGAATTAGTGAATATTCAGCTAATAAATTGTCAATATCCAGCGCTATCCAATGTACACTTTTCACGTGTATTCATTTAATGCCTATATTTAGCTACTCAGCTAAGCATAATTTAAAGCTTTTAGGGATCATTCTGCCTGTTTGATGTTATTGATTCCACACAGCAAACAATAATCAACTGCTAAATCTCTGGTCTTTAGTCACAATAAAATAATACCATAAATTAATATTTCTGTACCATTTGAGATGACATTATGATATTTGCTTTGTCAAAATATATTGCAGATGTTTCTCAAAAAGTATCTGTCTTAATCTATAACAACTGATGAAGAAATTATGGGTAAATTTTCACCCTAATACTCCTTAGCCCTTTGTCCTATTAATATCTTTTTCTGGCATTACTCTTTAGTCAGCGTGTTTAGAGTTTTCTAATTATTAAGACCTTCAGATTTGACTATACAAATGATTTTTCTTGAAGTACTGAATATGGCAATGATTTTTATTATTATTATTATTATTATTATTTCCAGTCATTTGGTGGCTTTGCTGTTGTTGCTGGGGTTTTTTTGTAATTTCACCTCCCATATCCCCCCAGTCCCTGTTCTTAGGCTGCCACCTAGTAATAGAAGAGAACAAAAACGTGTTGGACAGACAGAGTAAGCCCAGAGCAGAGAGCTCTTACAGTATAACCACTGCAAACCAAGAGGAATGGAGCTGTTGGTTTGTCTCTCACGTTCATAAATAAACCTGCCATTTTTTTCTGAGGTTTAATTTTCCTTGCAGCTTGTTTTAATACTTCAGCCAAGTGGAAGTTCAATACAAGGGAGCATTATAATGAATATTTCCCATTGTTTTATTTCCAAGCACCATAACCAATGAGGCAAATAATCCATGGCCATTAAGCTTTCTATATAAAGAATTGGAAGGTACACAGAGCTTACAATAGCATGAATAACAGAGGTCTTTCCTCAGGCCTTCAGAGGTTGACACACACAGAGTATTTTCTAAGTGTGTGTGATGATCTCTTTAATACTAGAATATTTTTATTGCCTCTTCAGGGAATAGCTGTGCGTTGCTTGGCCATAGAGAAATTTAGGCCATGTGGCTTATGAATTTTGATTTTATTTTTCTTATTGTTTTCCCAAGTGAAGCTCAGTTGTTGTCCTCCAGATAAAAACTGCATCTGAAGTTATGTCTCAAACTTTGTGTGAGCATCAGAGAGCCCCGTTGCGCCAAACACAAAATAGCAATTACGTGGTAGAAACAAATTTCCTGGAGGCTTAGAGGGCTTAAAGTAAGTCTCAGGAAAATAAGCATGTGAGTGCTGTTTTCTCAGAAGCCCTAATAAGCAAAGATGCACCTTAACCAAACTAGAAATGCAAATATCTTATTATAAAGCTTATTGCCTTTAAAATTGTCAGGCAAATGCTCCAATTAGAGTCCCTCAGTGACAAGCAGTCAGCAGCTGACCTCATCCGAAACCCTGGCACCGCTGCTGTCTCCCGAGGTAATTAAACTCTTGATTTTACTGAAACACTCGGTGAAGATGAGAATATTCAAACAAGAAAACCACTGAAACACGGAAGCCACGCCAGCAGAAACAAGGAGGACCCGTGCTGTTTTCTTTGCCTGTGGTGCTGGATTTGTGGAGAACACGACCTTGCAGGCTGCAGGTTTCGAGCCAGCCAGGCGAAGGAGCACAAGGGACATGTGCATCAGCCACGCAGGGAATCGTGCAGGTCGTTATCAAAACAGGAAGGGAGTCCTGATCTTTTCATTTATAACTGGAAGGGAGGAAGTGCTTAGAGCTCCAGATTAGGAACTGGAACGCTCCCAATCTGTTTGTAGATGTAATGATTTTCAGCATGACCTCGAGTCATGCCATTTATCACTGTACCAATTAACCTGCCCCCGGGGTGTTGCTGCATCCAGCTAATGGGTGTTTGTGGTAGACATCAGGATCTGCATGTAAGGACACATTTCATTACTTCTGGGTGTCCTGCTGCACACTAAACTGATGGCTTGTACAGCAAGAGCAGCACCGTCAGGTTTAAATAATGTGTCCTTTGATAGCTGGATCCTTGCTGTCGTGCAAGGCTCGGGGAAAGAGGTCCTGCTAAAAAAGGCACTTGTGAGGATGAAAGCTTTGTTTTTTTTAAAGTTACTTAACCTAAGCTGTTATTTCCTAAACCTGTTCATTGACATGAACTCATACAACTGCTGACATGGGAGTTATTGCAGTACCATTCACTGGATTTCTGTGTAGCTTTTCTCCCATCTCTTTTCCACCTGTAACCAAGAGATCTCATTTTATAATCAGATTGCATTTCCTGGAAATTTCTCTTTGTGGGGGGAAAGGAGCGAATGGAAGAGCAGCATGTGAATACCCAAGTCACTGGATACCAACAGCACGTACAAAGTGGGCGCCTGCTGGATTTATCCTTCTAAGTGGAACTGGAAGGATAAATCCTCCTGACCCAGTCCTCACTGCACATTCCAATAGGTCCTTTTGAAGACAGAATTATATTCAGAGATGCCTTTTTTATTAGCCAGTTGTTTTGGGGATAGCTGGAAGAAGTTCCAGCAGTTCCATGCCAAAGATCCCAAATTTCCTTTGATCCCTACAGGGAGAGATCCTGGATGCTGTCAGGAACAAGTATGTTGACCTTTGGTAAACAGAGCATCTGTAAATAAACTTTAAGGGCAGGATGTGATGCTCTTTTAATGTAGGGTTGGCTTTGGAGACACTATATTCTGTCTAACAGAGGGATCAATCATCTGGTCTCAGTATTGATGGAGGAATGTCTCAGTTCTATAAAATTCTGGTTAAAAGGCTTGGGTTCTGTGGAACCATGTCTCAAAAATATTGATTAAACTCAACAGAATCCTTCAATCTGCCAGGAATAATGAAAAAATGCTTTGTAATTTGCCACTGTTTGGAGGCACTTCAAAAGCTGCATATTTTCCTTTCCTGGTGCTGTGACATTTTCCTTTAAAGTGCTGCTTTCCTAAGTGTGTTGTAAGGGAAAATTTCCATAATGGCCAGAATAACGAGGTGTTGGTTACCTCTGTGTGGGGAGGGTTCAGTGGAATGCTCAAGATGATGAATGATCTGAATGACCTCTCAAATGGGTGCTGTTCTTCACTACCTGGAATTGGAATCACTTTGGGGAAAAAGAAATGTGTCTGATAAATTCCATGGATATTATAAATCCAATTTACCTACCCTGGCCTAGAACCAAGTCAAAACCTCAGGTCCAGGGAAATCAGGGGAGTCCAAACTCATCATATTTTGGCACTCTCTTGTAGGCCCTCCTTCACAAGAAAAACCCCACATTTTTAGGAGAATAATACTTTGGGAACAAGGGTAGATACAGAGAAGGCAAAGCCTGGGGAGAGGGAGAACACTAGAATATAATTGAATTCTTCCTTGATTATCTGTTGGCAGCCTTTGAATGCCAGAGAAGAAACCTAGGTGCTGATTTCTTTTTATTCTGCTTTACTTTCAGTTGTGTACCACAGTCTGCTCTGAAACATTATCTAATAATATCAATTTTTTTTCACATTTTCACCAGCAATTGCATTCCTGCTTTGATAAACCACATCTTACCAGGCTTAAGGTTCTGAACATTTGACAAAGGCAGTAATTTTAGAGGCATCTTCTCCATCTGTTTATTAAGCTAATTGTTTCACTTGTAGCCTCCCTTCCAATTTGTTGTAGTTTTAACTCAGCATTTCCTGCCTCTAGAAATCTGTTTAATTTAAAGTAACTTTTAAGATAGGCTTTTAAGAAAATTCAATTTTCCAGTTTTCTTGTGAAATTGAATTTCTTTCTTCCTTTTCTTTCTCTCTCAATAAAGTTTATGCAAATAATATTAAAATTTATAATGAGACTAATATTTGTTAATCTCAGTTCAAACAGTGGATTTGTATTAAAGCATAGTTTCAAACACTTCTGTTTGAAAGTGAGAAAGTGTATTGCTTTTAATTCATTCATTACTGTGCTGCTCTTGTTAAGCTTGAATTGTCATTATGATTACACACCATAATTTTTAGTATTCAGTATTAATTATATTTAAATCCCATTAGGTCTACGGTTGCTGGGCCTGCTTTGATTCCCATTTTGCAGAAGTGTTTTGGAGTAGTTCCAGCACATGAACCTGATCCTGCAGCTCAGTGTTGGTTTCAGCAGGAGATCTGTGCACATAAATTAATTATGTGAATAAAAGTTTCTTGGGCTCAATAAAGGTTGCAGGGCATTCCAGAATGTCACACGATCTGTGGCCTGCAGAAATGTCAGGAATTAGATCTTGAGCTGGTTGAGGTCAGTATCAAATGTCCTTTTGGACCAACAGGTGCTGGAGGACCTCCTAAAATACAAATTTCAGGTTTTACCGTGCACGTTCCAGACGCGGGAAATGCCAATCTGCAAAGAATTGAAAAGGTGCCTCAGTCATTCCTTTGGTTTAACTGCAGATCTTTAGGAGCTGTCAGCAGTACAAAATGACATTGGTCTACGCGTGTCCAAGAGGGGCTGGATTTTGACCCGGTTTCTTTCATGCTTTTCAGAGCTCTTGCCTCGCTCGTGGCCAAGCTTGCTCATCCAAAGGCTCTGACTGCAGACTCTGACTAAACTCTTATCTGACTGCAGAATTTGTCTGCGCTGCAGTTCTGTGTGTGAGCCACCCTCCAGTGCCACGCTGGGGATTCAGGGATGTGGGGATCCCTTCAGGCTCTCAGGAGCGAGCAGGGACTGCACACCTCTCTCCAGAACAGCTGGACGTGGACTTGGCAGAGCTGAGGCACCCAAAGAGTGCGGTTTAAGAGCACTCCATGCCCCTAAGGGAGCACAACCTGGACAAGCAGCAAAATCCAAACCCTTCCCCTCCAGAGCAAGGAACGAGGGCAGCATGCCAGGGCTGTGCTTCTGAAAGCTGCCCCTGAGGCACAGGGCTCCCAGGGCTGGGCTGGGTATGGAAGTGCTGCTCAGATCCACAGCTCAGCTCCTCCTGGCTTTGAAAAGTTCTTTTAATAACCTTGTGGATGTCTCTTCCCAGCTCTTCAAAGGGCTGAGGTGTTCTTTCCTCCCACTTCTCCTCCCGCTACCAGTGCCTCCCATACTGTTCGCCCCTTTGTTGGCTTTGCTGCTTTTAGTCTACAGGAACTGCCTGGAAATGGGACTTGGAGTTTGCAAAACTCTTTCTGAGCTCTCCATTGTAGTTCCCTGACCTCTGCTCACCCCCACGTCCTCTTCTACCCCACCTCCTGCATTCACCTTCCCTCTGTCTCATGGTGCTGCATGTGTTTCACTTAATTGCAGTTTGTTCTCCTTTAATACAAAACCAGTAGATTTCTCTCAGTCATTAACTCTTATCTTAATTTCTTTCTTAATTCTGTGCATTGGCAAGAATTTGTTTTTTGGGTTTTGTGGGTTTTTTTTTCCAGTGTGCCTTGGGAGTTTTCCTAAAGGAAATTTGTATATAAAACTACTTTATAGAGCACCAGGCCTCCAAAAATTTCTGACATTGAGTAGCATGAGCACAGCAGGGAAGCCGAGTTTATACTGCAGCATTATTTCTTCTTATTTGAGCAACCTGTCCTATATTTTCTGTCATGTAAATTATTGTTTCACAAAAGGAACTGTACTGCAGTACAAAATCTGCATGAGGCAGTGACATGCTAAGTCTGAAAGTGAGAATAACCTACAAATGTTGGTTTGGTTGCAAGAAGACAAAGCCTGACTTAAGGATGATGGTGGGGAGATGTTTGGTTGGCAGATGATCTTAGAAAATAAAAGCAGGGTTGTGAAAGTCTAGCAAAAAGAGAACCTTTTAACTGAAGCGGAAAATGCAGGACTTTTAAAAAAGGCATTTAATTATTTTTTTATCATGAAAGGAAGTGATAAAAAGATACGTAGGAGTAAGAAAGAAAAGAATGAAATTGACTGGAGAAATCTTAAACGTAAAATTCCATTGTTGCATCCTTCATCAGAACACAAATCCTATGGAGGGGTTGATTTTCCACCCCATAGTGTGATAAGCTTTGTGATAAAACAGAAATAGTGTAATTGAAATCCATTTTGCATCATTTTCCCTTGGACGATTTAGAATTAGGCCAATTTATATTCTGCAGGTACAACAGAATGAGAGTGTAAATGCAGCCACCAGAATTGTTTTTGTCCACGAGCAAAGCTGGTATCATTTACTGATTCATTACACTCTCAGCAGGGCCCTCTCTTTCAAAAGCTACCTGGAATTATTGCTGGCAATAGAACACTAAACTCTAAAATAAGATTTGCATAAAAAATGAAAGTTCAAGGAAAAATGATAATAGTGATTAAAAGTAACATTTGATGACTATTTTGATTAGAATACCACGTTGAAATGTGGTATTCAAACAGACACAAAGACTTTTTTTTGCCCTCCAGCTCCAACTGACAATGCACCTATTTAACTAGACTATTATGTCCCTGATAATTTGCCTGAAATAATAGACAGTGCTTCCATTAATATTTAACAATATAAACATCAAGCAGAGGCTGTACATCTGGAATCACAGAATATGCTTTTTGCATTAAGGTACTAATTTTAGAAATAACCTCTGTCTGCCAGGGCCTGCTGATGCATGGTTGTCGTAACAAGTCAGTAATTGAGTTTTCTGGGCATTTTGACCACTGATACAAATTTGCAAAGCAGATTACACAGCAGAAACACAATTTCCATCCTGACCTTCATCACGCTGCTTTCTGTTGGGGAATTGGAATGTTTAGGGAGGGAAATATAATCTAAGTGGGCCTAATTTGGGAGAATGTGATTTCTGGTGTTAACCCAGTAAGGTGCATTTTGATTCATTCGATAGCACATCATCTAAAAATCTGGCATTAGGCAGTACCACAAAATTTATTATCTTTTATTGACTAGGCAGAAAATACTGGGTTAGATGACTATAAATTGAAACTCATGGAAAACTTTTATCTTCAGCTGCTGTGCAAGGAACCTGTCACAGCCTGGCTTGTTTTAGCAAAGAAACAGCCTTGCTCACATCCTCTGGGGTAAACAGGGCACAGGGATGATGCTGAGCTGTTGTGGATGTAGCTGGTTGGGGTTAAGGATGGAGAACCTCCTTGGGAAGCCTCTGCAGGAGGTCCTTTCAGATGGTTCCTCCTGTCCTGTGAGTGCCGCGCTCTCGTGGTGTCACAGCCTTTGGGACTGTGAGGAATAGGTGAGGCCCAGGGCGTACCCTCCTGCTGAATTTCAGCTGGGAGAAATTCAGTTGCCTCCCTGCCAGTGATACGAGGCGGGGTGCGAGGTGTGAGCAATGGGGAAGTTCAGTTCCAGAGGTGTGTTCTGAGCAGCAATGAAGCAGCAGTGCACACAGACCCTGCCCGGGCACGTGGTCAAGCAGCTTCCCTGGCATTGCTCTTGTCAGCTGGATGCATTTCAATGATCTTGACTCGGCCGAACATCCACCAGGATTTGCTGTTTGATGAAAAGGTGAAGAAAAGCTCTGTGTGGGTCTGTGGTATCTTGGAATGATGAGGTAGAGCAGAGCAAGTGTTGCGTTGGAATCCAGGCAGGTCTCAGAGGCATAAACTTGATTAATCTAAATTCAGCTCTGGTGATATGACGGAGTGCTTGGTGGCAGAAGATCATGAAATAATCAGCATTGCGTTTCACTCAGATTCCTGCAGTACATTCCTTCAGAACTGTGTGCTAGGAAGGGCAGGCTGGGAGCACAGGGGTCTGTGGTGTCAGGATTTAAGCTGTGCCCTGGTTTGCTGCTTGGTTCAGACCTGAGTTTGCAAGGAAAGAAAAATATGGAAAATAACCTTAAGCTGAAGAGCTCCAAATTTGCATAGAATTATAGAATATTTGGGTTTGGAAGAGACCTTAAAGCTCATCTTCTTCTATCCCTGCCATGGCAGGGACATCTTCCACTGTCCCAGGCTTCTCCAAGCCCTGTTCTGCCTGGCCTTGGACACTGTCAGTGATCCAGGGGCAGCCACAGCTTCTCTGGGCACCCTGTGCCAGGGCCTCCCCACCCTCACAGGGAGAAATTCTTTCCTCACATCCAATCTAAATCTGCCCACCTTCGACACAAAACCATTACCTTTGCCTTGTTCCAATATGCTTCTTGGCACCTTAAGGAGGTAAAACTCCAGGGCTGTTCAATATCCTTCTCCAAAGCCTGCAGGAAACACTTCATGGCTCCTTGAGCCTGAATCAGACTCGAGGAGGAGCAAACTCAAGCATGGGGAAAGCTGCTTGATTCTGAGCCTTTTGTTTCTTTGCTAAGTGAAGAGTTGCCCTGGTTGGGGGCTGCAGGTCCAAAGTGTGTTTATCAGTGAGGTCACTGATAAGTGGCATTAGCTCCTGGCCACAGCACTTGGGAGAGCAATCTGTCCCCTGTAAGCCAGGGGAGTGCTGATCAGCTCTTGTTCCCTCTGTATGAAATATTTACAGCATCCCCTCCCCTGTGGGTCCACTCCTTGGACTTGTCACTAGTGTCCAGGGGCTGTGTTGCACAAACACAGGCACCCCCTTCTGAGTACTGCAGATTTCCCTAATTTTTATGTGATTACACCTGCAACAAGGCAGGAAGAATCACCTTCATCCACCTGTTTTGGGGAATTTGGGGACGTTTTTCCCAAGCGTGTGTTCTGGAACCTTTGGTTTGGGTGGTTTTGGTGCCATGATGTTTTGGAAGCAGCCTCTCACCCTGAGTTTTGGTTTGGTTAGAATACAAACCTATGGGAACCTGTCGGTTTTCCATTCAAAACCTGGGCAAGTTAAAGCCTAATAAAAGTGTAAATTAACCTGGGAAGTCCATTTGAAGTCGGTGGAGCTGTGCTGATTTATTCTAGCCTGAGAATCTTTTCAGGCTTGAATGCTTTTGGGGTTGCTCCTGATTTCTCCTCTCTCAAGAGTTCCAGCAGAGCTCCCTTTCTCGTCTCTGTCCTGATCCACCTTATCTGACCTTTACACCCTCCACATGCTCAGGGAATTCTCTTGGCACTGGGATTTTTATACAGAGACATTTGAAAAGCTGTCTCTACTAAAAGCCCTTTGAGGTTAATGTGTAGGAGAAACTTGTCTCTCCTTTCATGTTTCTGGATTTAAATAGGCTCATTCCTACCTATGGCAGGGGCCAGGAATGATTCAATAATTTGTAACTAATAATTTATTAGAACAACTTTGCCCTCCTTTCTCCTCACAAATTGTCTGCAAACAGATTGTACAACTCTAATACGTTAATAGCTGAAAATTATTTGACCATTTTTTTTCAGCAAATACCTTTTGGCCTTGTGGATTATTTGAATTGCAAATTGTGACTGTTAAAATGAAATATATAATTAACACCGCAAATAGAGCTGATTGGGTATTGCAGGAGACCAGTTTTTATGGAAATATATTGATTTGTCGAAATGAACGTTTGTTACAGCAACAGAGTGATTTGGAAAAAAAACCCAAAAAGCTTTGTTGAAGTAAATATTTATAATAGAGAAGGGAATTATTATCTTAAGTGCTCCTGACAGCTCACTTGAGATTTTGCTGGTGGAGACAACCAGATTGCAAGTCCTGCTGAAAAAGTTGAACAGCTTCTTACCCTCCCTCATCCAACCAGGCGTCCCGATGCAGACATTTATTTACTCTGAGACACACCTCTTTTCATATGCTCTGTCCAAATTGTTACCTTTGTAAATATAATTAGGCATAACTTGGCAGATTGTGAAGTAGTTGTAATATTTTTTTAGAAGTGCAGTAATCAGGACAGGCGGGGATGGTGCCTCCCACACTTGTCAGTCAGACTCAATGTCGCTCTGGAATTGTCATGGATTGTGAGC